>ML110448.1:0-12552 GCA_003697995.1 Taxidea taxus jeffersonii
TTACAATGCTTAGAATAATACCTCACAGCTTAATTAGCTAATAGATAAAAGCTAATAGCTTATTACACCAGGCATTAGTGCTTTATATTAGTCTTCTCTGCTAATCCTCACAATAACCTTAAGAGTTAGGTATTACAATTCCCATTTTACATTGGAGAAATTAAAACAGAAATAAAAGTAACCTATTCAAAATCACACACAGCTGGTGGTGGAGCTGGAATTCATACCCAGCACGTGTGCTCCAGCCCTTCCCCCCACCAACACACTTCACAGTTGTGCTGTAAGCCTTCTCAAGTCAGGCTCTGTGAAAGGCTTTAGTGATAAAGATGGAGGGATAAGACAAAGCTAATAAGCTAATCAGGTTATTTCAGATTTTTTGTTTTTGTTTTAGAGCGATGCACTTTTACCTGGGGTTCATCTACAGTCTGTGTAATTATACATTGTGAGGCAAAATTATTCTTTAAGTAGAATCTGCAAGATGAAAAAAACAGGTTAAGGAGTAATTATATGCTTGACAAAAAGATGACTTCTAGAGTTACTTACAGATTTAATTTTTTCAAATTTAAAAATATGACTACTGAAAGTGTAGAAAATTCAAATGCACAATCCTTCCGTTTTAACACTTTTTAATATAATTAAGTATCTCTAATCCATATTTTTATATACATGGGTTTTTTTTTTCTTTTAAGAGAAAATTACACCCAAGTAAAATCAGCACATTCTTATTGGAAAATCCAAATGTTGGGGAGGAAAACATTTTCTCTGTCCTTTAATATTCTTTTGGCTAGCTTCAGAATCAAATAGACATGAGACAAATTAACAGGAGAAAATCATGTTTAATTTTGTACATATAGGGAATCCACCTAAACATGAGATTCCAGGATGGACGGACCTAGAGGATGTAATGCTAAATGAAAGAAGTCAGGAAACACAAATACCATATGATTTCATTCATATGTGGAATTTAAGAAACAACACAAAGAAGAAAATGAAAACAAAACCAGACTCTTAAATATAGAGAATAAACCTGATAGTTGCTAGAGGGAAAGTGGCTGGGGAGAGATATGCAATAGATAAAGGAGACCAAGAATACACTTATCTTGATGAGTACTAAATAATGTATAGAATTTTTGAATCACTGTCTTGTACACCTGAAGCTAATATAACACTGTATGTTAATTATACTTTAAGCAAAAAAAAATTACCTTTCCCCTCACCCGCCCCCAAAAAACCACTGATCTGTGGGATAGAGGTGAGAATACTAGTCATTGCTAGTGGGATGGGTGTAAATGAGTTTGCTGGGGTGTTAGAAATGCTCTTTAGCTTGATCTGAGTGGTAGTTACTGAGGGATACACAAATGAAAATATTTATCAAGTTGTTTGCTTAATATTTGTGTACTTTACTCTATGTAAATTATACCTCAATTAGAAAAAGGGAGAAAAAAAATGTGAGATTCCAAAGACAGGCAACATGAGGTATACATGTCATTCTGGACTAAGAAGGAAATAGGAGTCAAAGGGAAGTAAGGGAGTTCACAGGAAGAAAGGAAGGAATAAATGCTTGATAAACAGATGTTTGCTGGGCTGTCCATAAACAATAGTAGAGGATTTGGACAAACAGGCCTTGCTAGTTTTTTTCCCATCTACCATAACGAGTTCATACTATACTATAGCTATTTACGGTGATAACTCCCTTTCTGGAGCAGGTCCTATGTCTAAATTTTTTAAGCAAATGGGGGAAGGTTAAAGTTTCTTCCTGAGTCTTTTGTGCCTGATTGTTTTCCGTTTGAAATAATCTGCAGGCCAAAGTTGTACATTTTGGGGTGATTAATTTTGAACTCCTATGCAAACAATTAAAAGAGTGCAAAGAGTGAATGTTCCTTTTCTCATATGCCCTTATTCCCAAGCTTCACCTTATTTCCTAAAGGGAACTACTAATAGTTTTGTTAAGGCAGTTTAAACACACTTGTACACATAGTTTTTACATAACATGGTTTTTATGTGTGATCAAGTATTCTGCTTTTTTCACTTATTAATCATACTCATATATGTTGTTACATAATCTTCATATTTCACACATAAATGACTGAATCATGTTCAAATGGTTAGACATACCATTATTTATTTAACCTATTGCTGGGCATTTGGGTTATTTCCAGTTTCTCAATCTTTTATCCTCTGATTGTCTTGCTATTTATAGATTTAACATGTTTTGGATCATTTCCTTTCCTTGGTTTAGATTCCTAGAGGTAGGTTACTGGAAGAGACTCAAGTAGTTTGGGGTTTGAGAGATACTATCAAAGCTGTAGACAAAAAGTTGTCCTAGTTGGCAATGCCCCCAGCATGTGCCCCAGTATTTCTGTAGCTGGGAGAGAGTTATAAAAAGACGAGACATGATAGTCGGACCCAGTGCACATACTTAATTTGTTGCATGAAAAAATGCACATTTTGTGAAATTCTTATGGTATAAATTGAAACCCCCCTACCACCTCCACCTTTGCTACTTTCTGTTCTAGAAAGTAGTTCAGCAAGAAAAGCCAGTTGGCCTGTGTATAAGTTTTATACCAGAAGCAAGTGCTGATCAACTGGTCTTGAAAATGTTAAGCTCAGTAGGGAGAAGTTTTTCTTTTTAAGCTAATAACCACATTTTGGTACTATGTTGCCTTAATTTGGATTGAACTTCATTCAGTGTTTGCTTTATAACCTTTGCCTAGATGGTCCTGGAAATATACCCATATCCCATGGATATATTTCTGGTATTTAATGAGTTCATCTACCTTTTTGCTTTGTGATATTTTGACTCAAAATTGAGTCAAGGTGATTACTTGAAATCATCAATGATTTTTAAACTTAATTGTTGACTTTTGGTGTGTCATGGATTTGTTTTGCTGTTTTTGTAATCATGAATGTCTGCTAATCACAATTTCTACCAATATTTATATGTTGATTAGATTTCATGAAAGGGTCATTCATCATGCCTTTTGGTAAAAACAAGGACAGGTGCAAATTCCATATAATATTTTAGAATGTGTAGCTGATTTAGGAAATTATTTAGTCCAGGCTGTTAATTGTATAAATAAGAAAAAGAAATCTTTGAGGCTTTGAGAAATCGTGATGGCTTTTGAGTGCCAGTTGGCCTCTTTGGTTGTTCACTTCCAAATGAAGCCTATCTCAAAATTTTTTAAGTGATCACAGACCACAGAGCAGTTTATGAACTCCACTTTGGCCCATCTTATACTGTTCCCTTAGTTCAGGGAGTTTTTATTTTCAGTCTTAGAGTCATTGATTTTTCTAGAGAACAAAAATTAAGTTTGACATGGTCCCCCCCCCATTCTTTTTTTTTTAAGATTTTATTTATTTATTTGACAGAGATAACAAGTAGGCAGAGAGGCAGAGGAGGAAGCAGGCTCCCCAATGAGCAGAGAGCCCGATGTGGGGCTCAATCCCAGGACCCTGAGATCATGACCTGAGCTGAAGGCAGAGGCTTAACCCACTGAGCCACCCAGGTGCCCCGGTCCCCCCCCCATTCTTAATTGAATCTAAACTAAAAGATCCTTCATGGAGAAAGATGGTGCTAAAGTCTGTGTTTGCTTTTTCAGTGACCCTGCATAATTTTCTGGATTTAAAAATTAGCCTCTAGCAATTTTTTTAAGTAAGGAAGAACACTTCAAACAGAAAGACTAGCTTTCATGAATATTCTCTTTATGTATTTTTAGAATATTTTAATTGTAGTGTGATGCAGCTGCCAGACTCCTAGCACAAAGTGTTGGAAAGCTCTGTAGTCATTAGAGGTTCGCCTCCACAGAAGTTTAATTTTCTCAGCCTGAAGGCTGTTGCAATGAAGCAGTGCTTACCCAGAAAGAGCATTCTACTTTTTCCTTACGTATTTCAGGCTCTCCCTAAGACTTGAAATAATACAAGTTTTATTTAAAATTTTCTTTGTTTTATAATGGTTTATGGCAGGCTTCTCTAAATGTGAGCATGAAGACATTTGATTATATTTGAAAATATTGTTCTTTGTTTGCCCACATGAAAAGTCATTAAAATGCCATTTAAAATATGAGTTATGGAAGGTGTTTAAATATCTGTGAATGGGTACTTATTGAAACTGACATTAGGTTACATGGTTGTATTTCTGAAGGATTAACTTTATTAAACACCTAGTCTGTAGTATCACTCGTGTTCTATATTTTCAGTGGTAAAATATGGTTGACACATGCCATTGTGAGACGGAAATTAAAAAGACAGTTTTTCTTTTTATAAAAAGCAAAAGTGGTGTAAATGGAAACTCCTGAAAGTCTCATTAGGCAACTTAATCCTGATTTTAACATTTTCACTTAATACAGTAGCCCAGATTTTTATGTGTAGATAAAAGGTTAAAACTTTTCTAGAAGTTTTAAAATAGATTTTCACTGCCAGAGGATTCCTGCCCAGGCCACACCAGTCAATGTATTAATCACTCTTCAACTTCTAGGATTTAAGAAGGTTGTGGTCAGTGTGATTGTGCCCTGAGGGGCTGATTATGTGCATTGGAGTCAGAAAATGAAACTTGAAATTTGATTTAAATATATTCATTTCTGGGGTGCGTGGGTGGCTCAGTGTGTTAAGCCTCTGCCTGCAGCTCATGTCATGATCTCAGAGTCCTGGGATTGAGCCCCACATCGGGCTCTCTGCTCAGCAGGGAGCCTGCTTTCCCCTCTCTGCCTGCTGCTCTGCCTACTTGTGATGTCTCTCTCTGTCAAATAAATAAATAAATAAAATCTTTTAAAAAGTATATATTCATTTCCTATGACACACAGTCACACCTAATATTGAGTAACACAAAGTTCACACTTATGCAATGAGGGCTGTCATTAAAGATTTTTAATGATGGGAAAGATACCATCCTTGAGTGCCAAATATTGTGGCAAAGTATTTACACATGTCATTTAATTCTTGTGATCACCCTGAGGTAGGCATATGGTGGTATCTCTGCAAGGAATGTTACAAAGCATATCCAAGAAACTTCTGTCCTTTGGTGTAGTTAGACATCTTGGATATGATAGTGTACTTATGCTATGCAGGCTGCCTTTGCTCCAGACATTTTTCTGTTACTCTCAGAACTGGTTTTCAAGATTCAAAGGAAGATCAGATTTATTACTTTATAATTATTTTTAATTGTTTTCCAGGATCTTTTATGGAGCATGATTATTTACTTTAGTCTTTAGACTTAGCCCTGGATAGTTTCCTAGACCTTTCCCAAAACTTCTGTTCACCTTCAAATGATGAGGAGTTCATTTATTTTCATCTATAGGCTATGTTTCTTACTACCATTTATTTTGTAACTCAAGATGTCCTATATTTGGTCAATGAAACCTTTTGCAAGTTAGATCCTTTGTCTTCATGACATTTTAAGAATACATAGGAGAGTGAGGAGTATAGGGAACCTTATCAGGTTCATAATTAGACTTTGTGGCAAACAAAAATATAACAGTAATTCTGTATCCTAGTGACTGCTCAAAGTCTACTTGTTCTCAAGTACCTTCTAATGCTGTACAATCTTCCATGTGATTTCTGTTAATTGCACATGACTCCTGTATTCTGTGCAATTTTGTTTTTGTCTCTATTAGTATGTTTGCCATTAAACCCCCAGAAACTTGGGCCTAGGATATATCTGAGTTGATTGGTTATTATCCAATATAAGAGCACAATCATAGGCCATTAGTCTCCCTTTTCTTACCTACAGATGTCTGCTTTCCTAGGGAAACACATTTGTTTTGATCAAATTTGTTGTGTTGAATCGTATAACCCTGCAGCCTATGTGCAGAGAAATTTGTTCTTTTTTTAAAATATTTTATTTTTAAGTAATTTCTACACCCAAGGTGGGGCTTGAACTTACAACCCTGAGATCAAGAGTTACATGTTTACTGACTGAACCAGCCAGGTGCCCTGAAGAAAAAGAACTTTGTTCTTAAGGAGTTGTAAATGTTGTGAATATTGAGGTATCTAGAGGTTCAGTGACTATCTGGTTCAGTGGTTCTGGACTACAAGTCATTTTTTCACCAAGGAGATATTTGGAAAATGCTGGAGACATATTTTGATGCTGTAACTGGAGAGGAGTGGGGTAGAATGTGTTACTGGTATCTAATAGGTAGTGGCCAGAGATGCGGCTAAATATCTTACAGTGCATAGGACATCCCTCCGCAATGAAGAATGAACTGGTCCAAAATATCAATAGTGCTGAGATTAAGAGCAGTAACCTAATTTAATGGATATGAGGAGGAAGGATATGGGGGTATTGAGAGAGAAATGCTAGTGTTTTTGGAGTGGCCAATGTAAGAGATGTAGGTAGGTGTGTATGATCAAGAATAGGTTTTTGAGGGGTGCCTCGGTGGCTCGTGGGTTAAGCCTCTGCCTTCGGCTCAGGTCATGATCTCAGGGTCCTGGGATCGAGCCCCACATTGGGCTCTCTGTTCAGCAGGGAGCCTGCTTCCCCCTCTTTCTACCTGCCTCTCTGCCTACTTGTGATCTCTCTCCCTTTGTCAAATAAGTAAACCAAATCTTAAAAAAAAAAAAAAAGTAGGTTTTTGAAATTAAAAAGACAGGGGCAAGATTATGCACAGCATACACTGCATTTCTGAAGTTTGGGAACCTCATCCATTGGGCTTTGGATTGGCACTGAAGAATTGTGAGAGGATCAGATTTGCATTTTAGAAAATTTACTTGGAGAGTATGAAATGAGTTCAGAAAGATAGTCAATCCTAAAGGATTCAATGTCCCAGAATATGGGAAGTTGTTTTAGATGATATTATTTCAAAGTTGTAATGTGTTTAACAGTTTCCTAAATGCTCATGGGAGGTGGTTCCTAAACTGTATTCCAGATAAGAAGCAGACATTCCTAAAGAGATTTAGGTAGTTTCAGAGGGTAAAGATTTAGTTTTAGCAGGAAATTAGAGAGATAATGCAATGGAGTTTTTTAAGTCCATGGACAGAAAGTATTATTTGGTTGGAGATTACAGCAAATCTTCACAGTGGCTGGGAAGAAGTGGTATTTTAGTGCATTCATTCATTTTCTTTGTGCTTTTTATGCTGTCAGACCATTTCAGGTGTTTGTGGCAGGATGGATATCTACATTGTTATTTGAAGAAATGCTGGGAAGTAGGTAACCCAGCCTTTTCTTATTGTTACTGGAATTGTGGCTGCTTTTTCCCTTCCTTTCACAGCAGACAACTAATATGATCTAGGTGATTTGTGACCACGAGGTAAATTTATATTTGAGAAAACCTGTTATTGCAGAATGAAACTGCTATAGTATTCTATCTCTAATAACTCACTTGTGAATGACTTAAAAATATATTTTTAAGTCATTGTGACATCTAGGAAACTTAAACACAAATGGGCTTCTTGGTAACAAAAGAGAAGAATACTTTTCCTTAAAATTATTAGAGTGGCATAGAAAACAAATGGACCAGTCTTCATGAGTCAGTAATGATATGATCTATTGTAATACTTTAAAGGTTTTAATAACTTTAAAAAATATAAATGCTCCTGTGCTTTGGGTGATAAGATGTGTTATCAGAATTATATTGTTCAAAGTAATTTATTGAAGAACTATCCCTACTTTAAAAATCAAGTGTTTTGCCACTCAGAAAAACAGTACAGAGATAAAAGTTAAAAATAAAACTACTCTATGATCCAGCAATTGCACTACTAAGCATTTACCCAAAGGATACAAAAATGCTAATTTGAAGTGACACATAACCCTGGTATTTATAGCAGCATTATCAACAATAGCCAAATTATGGAAAGAGCCCAAATGTCCATCAACTAATGAATGGATAAAGAGGATATGTGTGTATATATACACACATATACATATATATATATAAAAGAATGAGATCATGCCATTTGGAAGCATGTAGATGGAGCTAGAGAGTATTATGCTAAGTGAAATAAGTTGAGAGAGATACCATATGATTTCTTTTTTTAAAAGATTTTATTTATTTGAGAGAGAGAAAGAGAGAATGAGCAGGGTGAGGAGGAACAGAGGGTGAGGGAGAAACAGACTCCCCACCAAGCAGGTAGCCCAACGTGGGGCTTGATCCCAGGACCCTGAGATCATGACCCGAGCCAAAGGCAGACACTTAACTGACTGAGCTACTCAGGTGCCCCCTCAATATGATTTCACTCATACATGAAATTTAAGAAACAAAACAGATGAACGTAAGGGGAAAAAAAACCAGGAAAACCAGACTGTTAACAATAGAGAACAAACAGGGTTGATGGAGGGAGGTGGGTGAGGGATGGGCTAAATAGGTGATGGGGATTAAGGAAGGCAGTAGCTGTGGTGAGCACTGGGTGTTACATGGAAGTGATGAAACACAAATTCTGCACCTGAAACTGAAATCGCGCTGTGTGTTAACTAACTGGGGTTAAAAAAAAAAAAAGAAAGGAAAACCACTTAAAACAAATAAATAAATAAAAGTAACAGAGTATTGCACTGAAGTTGATTAATTTATACTCTGAAAAATCCCTCCTTGCCCAAAATACTAAGTGGAATAAGTCATCTTTTTCTGAAACCTGTTTTCTTAACCTGTGTGGTTAAGTCCATCCCATTTTATTTTTTAATAAACAACAAATGTTTATTTACCAGGGAAAAAAATCAATAATGTTTCTTCCTAAAATCAGAGTTTTCTTCTTTAGTCATGGAAATAGAAATTGTTTTGAAGGAATGCCTAATCTCCATTAATGATTTGGCTTTTCATGCAGTTGTGTTTGCAGCTCTCATGCTGATATATTTGGCGAATTTAGTGACACATAAAATTCTGTATCATATTGTGTAATGGTTCCTGGTTAATGGCTTCCTCAAACTATGTTTAAAGCAAGTTAAGCGTTGATATAGTAGGGAAATGAGATATATATGCTATAGATACATAGATGATCTATAAATTGTATATATATTAAAAAATGCATATAAATTTTCCTTGTTAAGTTGACATCCGGTCTACCAGTCTGTATTTCCTCCGGAATACTAAAGCAGAGCTGTGATGCTCAGAAGTGCTTAACTCACATTCACTGAGAGCCCTGACTGCCAGCTCGTTCAGAACACTGCTTTTGAGGCGCTTATACTCATTTGGTGAGGTAGTTGAAAACACAAGCCATAATTAGACAGCGATAATAGATACTGCTCTTCAGCTGAAGGACAGAAGTAGGAACCAGAGGAACTGGGAAGTGTTCATGAAGAAATAGAATGTCAAGCGGGCTTCCACTGCGGACACTGATTCAAGGAGACTGTTCCCACCAACCATCCACAGCAGCAAGCGAAAATAAGAGTGAACACAAATAGCAGTGCCAAGGGGAATGTGGTTAATGTCAGGATATAGTGGAAAATGGATCTGGAGATATTTGGAGGGGAGTAGACGTAAGTTCCTACAGAGGGCTACATGGAGGGAGAAGGTCAGCTATTGATGAAGCAGCAATGGAATAAGACTCTTCTGGAGTCTGTCTCTGGACTGACGCTGAGGCGGAAGGAGGGCCATGTCGCCCATCAGGCAGCCCCCTCCGTAGTCTTGGTTTGGCCCAGAGTAGTATGGCAGAAGTGAGGTGAGGGCAGAAGTTGTGATGCAGAAAATCCACACTGAGTGTAAGATCTGTAACTTGGACTACTAGGAAAATTGGAGTGTGCTAAGAGCAACACAGAATTTGAAGAGCTACTCTAGTCCCTTTATACGATTACCAAACCACAGAGCTGGTGTCAAGTCCAACCACAGAAACCCTTCAAAGTCTTGGTTTCCTGAACGGTGTGGAATGAGAAAAATCAGAAATATCAAGGACCAGAAGTATGGCTTCTGCAGTAACTTGATCATTTTATAAAGTGGGCATGGCAGCTCATTATGATGTTTGAGGTAGGAAAAAGCCTGGTACATTTTCATCTCAGAGTAAATTAATTTAATTTTATATTTTTTATTAAGCTCAATTATCTACCATATAGTACATCATTAGTTTTTGGTGTAGTGTTCAGTGATTCATTAGTTGAATTTATTTTAAAAAATAACCACTTCACTGTAATGTTGGGCCTAAGGTACAAACAATGTTTTCTGTTGTTTTTTAAAATTATTTGTCACACATTACTCATGTGGAGGTTAAAAAAATTAATATTTTTTGTGGAAGGAAAAATTGTTTTTATCTGAGTAAAACTTAAGTCAAGTTTATGTAGAAAATATCCTTATTTTGCTATTAGGCTGATATTACCCCAGCAAATGGGACAACTACATTGTGCCTGGAGCACATTTTGCAAGATCTGTGGAAGCCTGTGAGACCATCTTGTGAGATAGTAGATGAGGTTCCCTCTTAACCTTCATCAGTGTCCGTTATCTTTTTTTTTTTTTTTAAGATTTTTACTTATTTATTTGTCAGAGTGAGAGGGAGCACAAGCAGGGAGAACAGCAGAGGTAGAGGGAGGAACAGGGAGCTAAGCAGGGAGCCTGATTCGGGGCTTGATCCCAGGACATCAGGATCATGACCTGAGCCAAAGGCAGATGCTTAATCGCTGAGCCACCCAGGTGCTCCTGGATCTGTTATCTGGGTCCTACAACCATCCTGGGTTACCACAGGCATTAGGTCCCAGAGTTACTATTCCTCATCAGAAACCTTTTTATTAGAGGTAGAAATGCTTTAGGAGTCCTAGGGAGACATTCCTAGACACTGGTCACCTTGTTGCACCTTATCAGGCCCTTCTCTTCCTTTTCTAGTGACATGTACTGCCCCTCCTCAGCAGAGGTGAGCCTCCCTTTCTTGCAACTAATTCACTGAGTAGCAGTGTGGGAGTCCAGGGGGCAGGACCAGCTGCTTAATTTGTGGGGCCCAATATAAAGTGAAAATGCATGGCTCCTTGTTCAAAAATTGAGACTTTTAAGATTTCAACATCAGAATATTAAAGCAAGCCTAGGGCTCTGTGCATCTACACAGGTGACATGCCCACAGAACCAGCCCTGTGTGTAGGGTGCGGTATCGTGATCTTCTGTCAAGGTCTTGTGAGGCACAGAAGAGCTGTCTTGTTTTCCACCCAGGTGGAAGAAGGCACACAGGAGACTGGCTGCTGCTTCTACCTAATTCTTATACACCCCTGACCATGATCCAGAGTTAAGGAGAGTGGTAGGTTGCTCCCTCCTCTCTGCACTCAGATTGGTTTTGTTAATTAGGAGCATTGTTCCTATAGGATTGGTTGACTTCTCCTCACATTCAAGTGCTAAGTTGTAAGCTCCAAAATACAGGAGAAATTTCAAAATGTAGTAGACATTGTAGGCTATGAATTGACATGTATGGTAGGCTGAACTTTACGTGCGGAGCAGTGTTAGGGAAGTAGAGGCTTTGTTTTAAGGAAAAACAGCAAGATAGGAGAGCTTTCAATGCCAGGGGTTGTAGAATTGAATCTCTCTTTTCACCATAGTTATTAAAGTTGCTGCAAATGCTGAATTAGCAAATACTGTTCTGTTGTTCTTAGGGGTATTACAAGGTTAGGTTCCTGGGAGCCTGTGGTCACAATTTTCACAACCATTTAATACATACTCTTGTTTAATGTGTATTTTTATTTAAAGATACATTATTTAATATATGTGTTGTTGATTAGTTTACATTTCACTCGCAACCAGCAGCACTGTAACTCATGTCCGAGTGAAGTGTATCTAACACGTGTATTTTCTCTGTAAGACACACTGCAAGCTTCTTGAACTTAAGGGTGCTAGGTAGCACGTAAGCACTATGCTTGGGGACCATTTTAAGCAGAAAACCAACAAAAAGCACAAAAATACAAACTCATGGGACTAAACAGACGGCATTAGTATTGATTTAGGGGCTAAAAATAAATTTTAGGAAGTAGGCAAATTTGCAAATACAGAATCTACGGATGATGAGGATGATGAGGAACATCATCAACATACTTTGAATTTCAGCTATTCCATTACAGTGAACAGGTCCATATGGGAAAACCATCTATAAACATGGCAAAAGAGTTTACTCTTTATTTCCAGATGATATAGTGGGATGTAATATATTTGTATATGATAAACCAAGGCAATGTTTTTAGAATTTGGAAGAGTGAATCAGATGGTGGGGAGAAAAAATTACTCTGTGTTAGACATCTCTAAATTGAACCTAAAATGCATATACTTATCTCTGATAAGAGAATGTGAAGTAGGTTTTGTGGGTTTGATAGCTGATTGTACTAATAACGGTCATTATGTGTCAGCTAATTATAATGTGTAGAAATAAAATGTCCAACTGATAGTAGGTTACATTAGTTTTAGTCCCTGAGTCATCTCATGTAAACAAGGGTTGTAGCAAGGTGAGGAGACGAGAAGAATTCAGATAGGAAAAAGGCTTTGCATGCCTTTAACAGAGGCTGATATAGCCCAAAGTATGGTCCATTCTCTATTTCGTGATTATAGAAATTCCATTGGAAAACAGAATTTAGTGAGTACTTATGATAGTGTTGAAATTCACAAAATGAGATCACACATTTCCAAAGCATTCCCTTCTGAATTTCACTTTTGTTCAAAATACATTGAGACATTC
>ML110448.1:12952-31789 GCA_003697995.1 Taxidea taxus jeffersonii
CAGATAATGAGCAAGTAAATAATTTAAAATTCTTGATACTGAAAAAGTGCTATGAAGAAAATGAGGGACGTAGCTGAAGTTGGGTTGATAAGAATTTGGAGTTTTCTCAGTTACGGGCCCTGAGAGGACAATCGAGTCATGGAGTTTGAACTCCATCAATAGTGGATGGAAGCTGAATGAGGAAGGAAGCCAAGTCTAGAGGAATCCCATTGTAGGTAGAAGGAGTATGGTTAAGGGACTACAAGTCCAGAGATCAATGTATAGGATTGAGAGAGTTAGAAGTACAGTAGGTTTGTGGTCATGGGAGATACTTTATTTTTAAGGATTCATAAATGGATCCCTCTGAAGTCCAAGGTATGGCAATGGTCTAAAGTGGCCAAAGAACTTTGGCAGTACTGGTCACATTGGAGCCAAGGAGGTTGTCCTGATGATCAACATGGTCATAATACCACTCAGTAGAAGTACTTGGCATGGAGAGGTCATGAACCTAGGTCTAAAGCCTTTAGAGGAAGAGGGGGAATGGCAGAACTGGAAAATACAAAGTGGTATAACTAGATGGTGAGAGACTCAAAGGAATAGAAAATAAAAAAAAGGGGGGGAGAAGTGATTGGAAAAGTTGCTGTGTGCAGCAGTAGGTGCTTCCTTTCTTATTCTGAGGAGGTGGTGCGTAGGGAAGGAGCAGCCTCCAGGGGTCCTGGAATGTGGTTTCATAGATCAAACTTGGTTCCAAACAGGCTGTGACTAATCCATGTCGTTAGCAACTGGCAGACACCTAACTTCAAACCTCCTGACTCCACGTTCAGTGTACCTTATCTTAGCTGCAGAGATATAAAGATTACAAAATAAAAAGTAATTGCAAATTCATCAAGCAGCCAAATAAATACTTCTTTCGTGAGTTCTCTTGATACTGTATGTACTGTGTGGAGTTGTTTACATAATGAACCGAGCTTCTGGATTTTCATGGAGATAGCTTTTGAATTTTGGACATCTGATATTTGAAAAGTTAACTTATTCACCAAATCCCTATCTATGACCACATTTCCCTCCCCATCCCCAATTCCGATACTTCTGTCATGTTCCTCTTGTCCCTTCCATTCTGCCTTGGTCCTGACAATGGCTAGAAGTTTTGTAGGAACCCCAAGCCTCCATCCCATCCCTGGAGACCTTTGAGAGGTCAAGTATATTGCTTCAGATACATTTTCCTTGGCGTCTTTGTGAGAGAGAACTGGTGCTGGAGTGCTTTACTTTAGAAATTAAGGGCTTTGTAGTTGGACAGAACCAAATTTGAATGTTGGAGCCACTATTCATGGATGGTATGACCTTCATCAAAGTAATTATTAACCTTATTGTTCTCTTTTCTAAATGTAAACAAAGTAAGATTGATGCTAAAGTATGTAGCACAGGGCTAACACATGGTACTTGACTCTCAAATTGTTGTGGTTCTCATTAGGGTCTCCATAGGTTCTGGGTACCATCCTTGCAAAATGCACCTGGAGTTGAGTGGGCCTGCTGGGGAGGAATATTTGGAATCTATTGTTCCACAAGGGTAGATTGATTCTTGACATTCTTCACTATGAACATGATGTGTCTTAAGACCCGGTCTCACACAGACTTTAAAGCCCTGCCTAGGGGTAAAAGTGAGGCAAAGTCTGGACCATAAATAGCCTGGCCTTTAATTTTGTAGGACTGACAATTAGGGGTTCTTAAGCATGGCTACATCTCAAAATCTCCTGTGAAGCTAAAAAATATATATTCATAGGCTTCATACTCCCAAGAGATTCTCATTTATAGGCCTGGGATAGGGCCTGTACAAATTATTTTAAAATATACATAATGAGGTGTATGAACAGGTAAAGTTAGAAGGTAGAATTAATAATTAAAACTCCCCAAAGCTGTTGGGATTATGTAAGGTAATACGTGAAGTTGCCTAGCACATAACTGTGATTCAAAAGTTCTGTCAGTTATCCTTGGTTGCATAATAAATCACCCCAAACTTGATGGCATTCAAGAATAAGCATTTATTTCTCACCCTTTAAATGTTGGCTGCAGCAGCTCTGCTGATCCCAGCTGAGCTGTGAGATAGCAGAGAAGGGGTAGGGAGTTGGCTCAGCCCAACTTAGCCTGAAGCTTTCCTCCACATATCTCTCATCCTTCTTCCTCCAGCAGACTAGCCCAGACCTCATGGTATATCCAAAGTACAAGAGAGCAAGTGGAAATACACATGACCTCTTGAAGCTTAAACTCAACATTACTTCTTCCTTATCCTGCTGGCCAAAGTGAGTCACATGGCCAAGTTCTTGTGTCAGGGTGTGATGAGATATATGCAGAGGACATGGATAAAGGGAGGGATGGAGAATGTAGGACAGTAGTGCAGTTTATGACAGAAGTCTGAAACATAAGTAAACATTAAGTAACTGTGAACGAAAATAAATGTCTATAAAGGACCTGCTCTACGTTAGGCTCAGGGGTAAAATGCCAAGGAAAAGTGACCAGGAATTACCCATAGTAAAGGATTAATGATCTATATTTGTTATTCTAGGAGTTAAATAGGCTTTTAGAGGCCAGGATTTTGGAAACTTACCTCCATTTATAACTTTTTTCTCCCCACTGGAAAATTCACACAGGATTTCGAATGAGCTTTGGAAAATTATTCATAAAATGTGACCACATGTGTTTTCCTTATTGCTTAAAGTGCCACTCCATGATAAAATATGTTGTAAAATGGTGTTACTGAACCCTGAAACTACATCCTTTCCAGCTATCATCTAATTATAATGTTGCACATACAGGGAATCTTACAGGAAGCATTGCACATTGGATTTTAACACAGAGGAATTAGGTACTGTATCTGAGACTTTCATTAAGGCTACATGGAAGAAATGTGTCTCTGCCAGTTCTTTATTTGTAATGATATGAATCCTTCTTCACGGGTTCATTTTTGAGTTCAGATGTAATAAGTATGTGAAAGTAGCTCTAAGGTTATCAAGTATCACAAACGAATAATAAATAGGAATAATTTCTATAACAGCATGGAGAGTAAGATCTTGGGTACCACAACCAAATTACATGTTCTGATTTCTGGCTTCATCACACTAGCTGTAGGATGTGGGGCTAGTTAGGTAATCTCCGTGTGCCTCAGTTCTTCCTTGTTTGAAAAGCCAACAAGCTGCCCACCTACCCCCTAAGGTAGTTGTGAGGATTCAGTGATGTGTAATCTGTGTGAACCTCTTAGCTGGACACTATGCCTGACCCCATTCATTGTAAGTGTTCAGTAAGAATTATGTATGTATATATGTGTGTGTATATATATATATATTTTGCTATGATAAATGAAATACAAATAAAGTTGTTCTTTAACCAATTAAATGCTTAAATATTGCTAAGCAAGTTTGAGATATGTGGTAAATTTATAAATTTAGGAATCTGAGTGGAAAAATTTGAAGGGCTATAACCACTTTTGGACTTTCCAGCTCTTACTTAAAAGTGAGAATTATTTTGGGAAAAGAAATCAAACACTTACTGTGGACCTGCCACATGTTACAGTAACGTGTTACACTTAGCAAGTGACTTCAGATGTGGTCTCCCATCTTCCAGAAGCTTGCAGGTAGTCGGGAAAAACAAAGATACAGTGCAGACTAGGTGTGCAGAAGGAGCATCACCAAACTGCCAGGCAGGTGCCCAGGAAACGATAGCCTTAACTCGATAGCATGCGTTCAGATGACCGCTCGGCGGTTAGCCACAGCAGAGTGGGTTGTGCAGTCACTGACACAAGGAGGCAGAGTTAAGTGGTGGTCTTACAAGGTGTCTGCATTTGAAATGAGAACCCAGAGAGGGAGAAAGAGAGTTTTGTTGTGGACAGTAACAGTGCTCCTGAAGACCCCGAAAGGGCTGCTTCTTTGCAGGGGATTACCGAAAAAAGCTAAGTCAGCACACGCTGTGGGTCTCCTTTACAGAGTGAATGCAATCATGCATCATTAACAACGAAGTGGTTGGTGTTGGCTGTTACTGGGAGAGGCAGAAACTGGCTTATTCAGGGTACGGTGGCTCTGCAGTGCCAAAGCTGATGCTGTTTTGAGCCAAGAGTATATTCCAGGATATTTAAGAATAATTGTCTTTGCCATCTGTCTTTTCAAAAGTATAATTTCAAAGTTTAGATGAAATTCATTTTGTTTGCGTGTTTCTTATCCAGGCAATATGATTTATTTGTACATTTTTGGCAAATGTAACTGGCAGAATACTCCTAGGATGCCACTGCTTACTTTTAGCTTAGCCTTATACATAGTCTGGGAAGGTGGGTATTGATCTTCTTCTCCAGATGGCAAAGAAATAAAGGTGTAATGAACTAGTATATGTAATAGAAGCAAGGACCCTAGTAATAAGTCAAAGAGGGGAATGGAGAATACAGTTTTCCCTTTGCAAAGCATAAAAATAACAGATTTTTTTCATTAAGTATATTAAAGTAACTCACAACAAATGCTAACACTAAACAGAAAAGTGATTTGTTTATCTTCTTTGTTATATTGCAATGCTATATTTCCTAGAATTTACTTCCAGTAGAATAAATTAGCCACCTTTTCACCTTGTTCTTCCCAGCTGAGTGCAACTAAAAAGGAAACAGATATGTAATAGATTTCCCCCGCAAGAATAGCAAGAATAGAGGCTGCTCGTAGGAACTTGTGGGTCTCCAGGACTCAAGAGTAACTGCAGCAGTGCCAGTGGAAGGGACCACGGACGCCATGTGTCAGGCTGGAGAAGGTAGCTCAGTTGTTCACAAAGATACTGGTTGGGAGAAATGGACTTGTTTACAAAGGCTTTGCAGTGTCCATGAAATATGTGGTGCCATATGCTCAAGGGTTGAAGATATGTGGAGGTGCTAGGGAGAAATTTAATATATTCTGTTTATTCTGCCTGTTTGTTTTTTTTCCTGTTTGTTGTTACACAGGACTCTGTGAAGGTGCTGCTGCCTTATCTTATCATAACAAAATACATTTTGTTGTGGTTAATGTATTAGAAAGTAAGATGAGGAATGCTCTAAAGAAGTTAAGATGATTTATTGGTAACAATTAAATGATTGGGACTAGTAAATAAAATAAGCATACTAGATTATAGCAAGCATTATCGTGTTTGTGTGCTTAAGGGTCTTCAGAACTTTTGAAGACTGTGTAGAGAAGTTGGATGGGAAACATCTTTATGGTTAAAATTTATAAAGTGTTTATCTGCAAAGTTGTCTAAGGGGAAAGAATGATGCCTGCTTTAACTCATTCTCTTCCTTAAAACATGCAGATTCAGCTAATCAGCTATTTCATTTAGAGTTTTGAAACTAGACTACAAACTGTGTGTGGTTTTGGCCATCCTGGTTTTATGGTGGCAGAAGTTGGCATGGCATTTCCTTAGCCTGGGAATTTTAATTCCATAATATTTCCAATTCTTAACACTAGGCAATATTTCACTAACTTCTCTGAAACTTAATCTTATAAAGTCCTAGGATGATTCATACTAGCCTTCCTTCCCCAGATCATGACTCATTTTTAAAGTTGTATTGGAAAAGCTTTTGTAAGTTAAGGTGAAATATTTAGAGTTTGGCACTTGGCTATTTCCCCGAATACTCATTTGGTCTCTGCCAGCCGTGAGTGTGATGACAAGGCCAAATTTTATTTCTCAGGTGTTCCTGTTGGTGTTTCATTTTGCAGATCTAAGTAGGGGGTTCGAAGGGAGTGCTGAAACAGAAGAATAAGTCTTTGGTTCTTATGAGATGGAAACCATTCAAGGACACCTGGCGTAAAAGGTTTTGTTCATTTCTTAGCATTTGGCTCTCTTACTATTTTATCAGCATTTATGAGACCAGTCTTCTGGGAGTATTCATTGTCTCTTTTCTTTGCAGAGTTCCCACTAAAAGTACCTAGACAGATCATGGCACAAAGGAGAATTCTAAAGATATTAACGCTTAGAAAGTGATAAATTGGAGATACACATCCATTTCTTGGCAGAAAGATGTGAAGGAAAATATGACATCAGAGTAAATGCGAACTACTTTACAAAGGTTTGAAAGATGCCTTTGAAATATTTTTGTTTGTGTGGTTTGTTAGCTTTGTTTTTCAAGACAAGGACTCATTCCTCAAGAGAGTAGCATGAGTTTGTGCTCTGGAGTATAGTTATTGTGGTGAACCATACAGCTGTAATTATAACACGCTAAATTGGCTAGAAACCCTCGTTTGAGGTTTAATGCTGGACATGTGAAATGCTTCAGTCCTCTTTTAGGAAACTTTCTGTAACAATGAAATCGTTCTATGTTAAATTAAGCTATGTTAGGATCTTTCTTGTAGATAGAGGATCATAAAAGGACTAAGGGGTTTTTCTCCCCATTAATAATGAAAGAAGTTTATGAACCTGTCATGAATGAAGTACAGTAATTATTTAGTGTAGTTTGCATTTAATTCCCTGCTTCGCCAAATATTCTTCTATGAATCTCTCTTTCATCACTCCCTTCTGACTCCCTCTTTAGATCTGCAACCAATTTTCAGGAGCACATCTGTCATCATCTTGTATATAATTAACACAGTGTCTTAGGTGGTGGCATCTGAATTACTCAACAGGGATAATGATTAGGTAATTTGAGATGTCATAATTGACCCCAGATCTTCCTTCTCCGAAGGGTAATAGTAGATAATGGTTTCTAAATCATTGAACCCTTTCAGTTGAATAGAATGTAGGATTAAAAAAGAGAAAGAAATATAGTGTCTTCCTAGATGTTTTAGTTTATTTTTTAGCATGCTAAATTTCTGTAGCATTCATTTTCCTCACTCATGTTTCAAATTAAAATTAGTTTTCTCTGGTATTTGTTGACATCAGAACTGACTTTAAGCATTTTACTTACACAATCTGTGCTGGAATTAACAATGGGCCAAGCTCCAGGGCAAATAATGTATTAATCAAGTGTTTGAGCACCCCTGAATTCAAGGGTCTATGCTTAACAGACACAGAAGTCCCTAAGATGTGGTTCATAACTTAAGTGAACTTAAGTCCTAATTGTCAAAATAAGTATAAAGAACAGCCTCAATAAGAAAAATTACCTCCCCCCACCTCTGTGTAAGGCTTTTCTTGATAAGAGCCTTGGAAGGAAGTGTTTCAGATAGTAAGATGAAACATTTCAAGGAATACTGACTCAGATTTTCACTCTTGCCTTTGGGTTGCCTTTGATTTCCTTTGCATCACCAATGACTTGGTTACTTGGGAGGCAAGTGGTTAGTGGTTTTGGGAGCAAACTATGGAGTCACAGTGCCGGATTGAGATCTGGGCTGGTTACTTAATCTTTCTGAGCCTGTTTTTGTGGGTTTTTTTGTTTGTTTGTTTGTTTGTTTTTTTAACTTGTAAAAGGGATGATGATAGTAGAAACATCCCTGGAGAGTGCCTGGTGCCCTGATAGGTATTAAGTGAGTGTTAGCTGCTATTACTTTAGCACTGTTTTCCTTGTAAAGCCCAAATGTTAGCAAAAATATTTTGTTGTTGTCATTCACTTTTGCCAATTGGGAAACACTGGCATTGTAGGAAATAATTGTTCTAAATACTATGGGAGGTAGGATGATAAAACAGATGTAGATACCATGTGGCAGACACTGTGCTAGGTGGTTTTAGATACATTATTTCACTTCATTCTCATGACCCATGTAAGGGGTAAGTAGACTTAGCCCAGTTTTTTTTTTCTTTAAAGATTTTATTTATTTACTTATTTGAGAGAGAGAGAGAAAATGCGAGAGAGAGCATGAGAAGGGGGAGAGTCAGAGGGAGAAGCAGACTCCCTGCCGAGCAGGGAGCCCTACGCGGGACTTCAGCCTGGGACTCCAGGATCATAACATGAGCTGAAGGAAGTCACTTAACCAACTGAACCACCCTGGTGCCCTGCCTTAGCCTAGTTTTATTGACAGAAAAATAAAGTAACTTTTGAACATCAGTTTCCATTGGGTCACTTAACTAATATGTAGTTAGAGCTAGAATGTCAAATCCTGATCTCTTTGCCCCAAAAGCTCATGTTTCTTCTGTAGTACCTCACAGCAGTAGCTATGCAATGACCCTCAAAAATGCCAAGTATCACAGGCTTCTACTTAGGGAATGAATAAGCCACAGGGAGGAGAGGTGCAGCATAGGGAATACACTCATTGGTATTGTGGTGGCATTACATGGTGATGGTAGCTACACTTGTGAGCATAGAATAACATATGGACTTGTTGAGTCACTATGTTGCACACCTAAAACTAATGTAGCATTGTGTGTCAACTGTCCTTCAATTAAAAAATAAAATGAAAAAAAATTTAAAAATTCAGAGTACTGAAACACTCTGTCAGATTTTTTTCTATCAAAAATGCAGAAAGCATCAAAGTTTCTGAGGCTTCTGAAGAGCTTTTACAACTTTACGAACAAAATTCATTTATTCAAGTAATATTTGGAGATAAAGCTTTGAGCAAAGAAGATTCCTACTTCCTAGCTTTCTGTTCATCTTCAACTAGTCAAAGCCACCAGTTGATGTCAAAGGGCTCTTGACACATTCTGAAATAAAACTGGTAAGATACTAACCCAGTAAAGCTGTTTGCTTGTGACAAGACGCATCTCATCATTCAGGATGTGGTTTGAGACCAATGTCCGCATCACTTGGAAGTTTTCACAGATGCAGAATCTCTGGTTCAGCCTTGGCTGTCTTGCATCAGACTCTATATTTTCACAGCCTCCAGCTGATTTGTACACACAAATTTCAGACTCACTGCTTTAGAAAGCAGTAGTGTCAACAGATTACTTTGTCCACTGTACTAACTGTAAGTTCAGAAGAGAAGAATACAAAAGCCTGGCTGCTTACCTAGATGAACTTATAAACTTCTCGACCAGCACTCTGGTGTAGCAGCTGAGAGCTCCTCTGTTCACTTGAGAGCTGGGTTCTGGGAGTTAGCCTGGGGGAAGTCCCAGCTCTCCTACCTAGATATGTAAGCTTGGTCAAGTCCCTGGCAAAGGGCTGAGATGATCCTGTCCTACATGGTCAGTGCTCAGCATGATACCTGCCATATAGTGAGTCATCACTAGGTGGTGGCTGTTTACTGTTAAAGAAATCTTAGATATATGTAAGAGTTGTGTAAGTTGATTAAAGTTCACATGGTTAGAATGTGGCATGATGTGATGTTTTGGGGAAGGAAAATTTGTCATGTAGTGAAATAGGACTTTAAGGCTTGAGTTCTAGATCTGGCTGTACCACCAAACTGCTGCCTAACTTTGGGCAAGGCACAGCTACCCCATCTGTAAAATGGAGCTAATGATACATGTCAGGCCTACTTGGTAGAGTTCTAGCAGGTCGGCTGAAATAATAACTGTGAAAAAAAATTTTTTTAAGATTTTTAAAATTTATTTATTTGACAGACAGAGATCACAAGCAGGCAGAGAGAGAGAGGAGGAAGCAGGCTTCTCACTGAGCAGAGAGCCCGATGCAGGGCTCGATCCCAGGACACTGGGATTATGACCTGAGCTGAAGGCAGAGGCTTTAACCCACTGAACCACCCAGGCACCCCAATAACTGTGAAATTTTGTTGTATGCTCTAAGGCAGTAAGTCGGAACTCTTACTCTGAGGGCCCTTTTTGTATAGTGAGCTGGAGCTGAGGTAGCTACTTAAAACTGGGTGGAAGACCAGATCAGTGCAATTATTTCTATACCATTGTTATGATAAATACATTGAAATAAAATAGTAAGAATCATAAACTTGAAAAATAAGTTGTATGATTGCTTTGTCCCATATGCTTGGTGCTTGCTGGTTCCTGACCCTGACCTGAGCATATTCAGTTTCATTCCTTGTAACGCAAATTGTATTCCCTTGTCATTAACCTCCTTATGTACAATTCATGTTGTGAAAAGAGGGCTATGAGGGAAACACCTGTATTTCATAGAAAGTTGCTGCCTGTGGAACCAATGCTGGCAGTACACAGGGTAGCATGTGGAATCTGTTGTACAGTGAGAGAGGTACGTCCAGTTTGGGGAGATCATTACTAGTGCATTACCCTTCTTTCTTATTTTCATGTAATTGGTCTAGTAGTTTATTGGTGGATCAAAAGTCTTCACCTGAAAGTATCATAAAAAATTACATGTACTTTTTTTTTCTCGCCACAGTAAGTGTAATTACCATCTGTCACCATACAAAGTTATTATAGTATTATTGACTTAATTCCCTATGCTGTACTTTTCATTCCCCCTGGTTTATTTTATAACTAGAAGTTTACACCTCTTAATTCTATAATATAAAATTACATGTACTTTCCATTGTAGATTTTAACTTAAAAGAGTAAATATACTTTGATTCACCAAATGTTTGATACAGAGCCAAGGTCTCTACTTAGACTGTGATTGGCTGAAGAAAGTTCTGTCTCATCTCTCTGGTATAAAAACACATCTACAATGCAGAGTTTTAAATGCTAGTTTAAGTTCTTTAAGATGGCGACCTTAGGTACCTGTGTACGAGTCTGAGGGCAGAATCCATTTAAACTTTTATCAGACACCATGCCCCCAAACCCGAAGATGTTTGAGAACATTTAATTCCGTAGCAGTTTATTTTAGTAACCCATGTTTACAGAGCTTTTCCAAATCATTCAAATTAATTTCCATTGAAAAACTTTGTTTTCATACTGATAGTTCTCCAATTTATGTAATAGTTAATTAAATTATATAATTTTAACAAGCACAACTGGCATAAACAGGTTTGAGAAGAAACAGGACAAACTATGTATTAATCTCGGGTGGTGGAAGCTGATGTGTTTAGGGTGACTGGGGTACCAGAAAGTAGCCCGTGAGTACTGGATCACGGTGTCATTTAGCCAGAATGTTTCACAGAAGAAACGGAAAGCATAATGGAAAGAAAATCAGCAAGTTTTAATTGTAGTATGCATTTTGGCAACTGGCTATAAGATGCCTGGCATGAAGTGTTTTGTTTTTGGGTTTTGGAGGATTTTTTGCTTAATGTTCCGTGAAGACTAAGTTACAGTCATTTGGCAAACATGTGCTGTTTCACAACATAAAAGATTCTTTTCTCATGGGGCTGTTGTGAATGTCTTTCACTGTATGCTTTGGAATTGTGTTTAATACATAAAATCTGCACTGACTCTGGACTTCAGTAAAAGAGATCTTGAGAGATTGGTTGGGGATGCAAATGAGGTAGTTCAGTGACTTAAAAGGCTACTGAGTTGTTTATCCAGCTCTGGTAAAACCAAAGGATGCAATTGTAGTACAGAGAAGACTTTCCAGTTTTTAAGTGCTTGTGTTTTTAAATTAGTATTTTTCCTTTGTTCAAAGAACATTTTGACAAAAAGCATAGTTGAAGTGCACAGGAGTATACATATAATGTATTGACTTCTCAAAATCAGAGGGAGGTTTTTTTCTCTCCCTTGGAGTTCTAGTATTTAATGGAAGATTTAAATAAATGTGCTTGAGATCATTTTTTTTTAAAGAGAACAATTTATATCTGTAACTCATGCATATTCTCACCATTTGAGAAAGGCCAGTATGATACTCTTTCCCTCTATAATGAAGAGGGGGGTCTGCTGTACGTTGACAGAGCACTGAAATTGTAGCCAGAAGGCCACATTTCAAACCTTAGCCTGGGTGATGTCTGGAAGGGCTTTTAATCACTCCTTAGTTTCTTTATCTGTAAAAGGATGGCAGTAGGCCATTTTCATTCATAAAATGGGAATGATTATACCAACTCATAAGGCTGTTGTCAGGATTAAGTGAGATGTAACATATTAAGCACTGTCTTTATAACATATTAGCAGGATTAAGTGAGATGTAACATACTAAGCAGTGTCTTTATAACATATTAGCAGGATTAAGCGAGATATAACATATTAGTACTGTTTTTAGTACAGAGTAAAATCTTGATAAATGTGGCATTTATCATTTCAAAAATTCAGAGGTGACTGCTCCAGGCCTTTACCCTTGAACCTGACACTTCTATTTATGTAGAGCTTAATGTTCTCTTGCTGAGTAGGAGCTCTTCTGGACACATTCTTCAGGCCTGTTTCCTCCCATCTCCTGCCTTATGCTCCAAAATAGAGTGAACTTATAGCTGACAGACTAATAACCAGTTGCCTTCATCTTGGCCTTTTTTGTCTGGTGAATGGCTGGCCATTAATGAATGAGCTATGAATCTCTCTCACCTAGCCCTTTGGGAGCCCCATGTGGGAACTATATTGACTAAAACAAAGGAGGACAGAGCTGAAAGAGTGGCCAGCCTCCTTTTTCCTTCCCTCTCCACCCTTCCCAGCAGTGAGACTATGGCTGTAGTCTTCCTGCTCCTAGTAGCCAGCACCTGCCCTTCCAGAGAAGGGCTCTCTGGGTGTGTGGTACCTCAGCACCCACTGCTCTGCTGGTCTTCAGCTCTTTTTTTATTTTGCTTTGTTCTGGTTTTAATGTGGCTAACTATATCATGAAGAAAATAGTCTGCTGACCCTGTCTTGTCTTGCCAACATCATACCCCAACTATATAGGAAGGAGGGAAAACATTATGCACAACATTTATGCAACCTTTGTTTCTGGAAAGGGCAGCCAGTATAAAGAATTGGCAGAGGACTGAATGATTTGGGGATCTGAAGAAGCATCCTAATCAACATTGTCTGATTCCATGGAAGAGTCGAGATCTTAAAGGCAGATGTTGGGATAGTCACATATACACTCTGCATGCCCAGAAAAGAATGAACTTGAATGAGGACAGCCTAGTTTCTTGCTGAGGCTACTGCCTTCCCTCTTCTGGTATTTTTCTGCAGAATAAGACTATTGAATTAATTACTCTGGAAGTCTAGGAAAATAGCACTTTAAATGTTTTATTCCTTAAGAAGTTTGAAGTGGAAAGTGTGTCTCTAGATGAGACCTAAAAAGCTCCAGTAAAGTTTTATCAGGAAGATTTTTTTTTTTTTTAATGTGGCTCTGGTTAAAATGTGTATAGGGGCACCTAGGTGGCTCAGTCAGTTAGGTGTCCAACTCCAGATTTTGGCTCAGGTCTTGATCTCAGGGTCATGGGATTGAGCCCTGTGTTAGGCTCTGTGCTGGGTGTGGAGCCTGCTTGGGATTTGCTCTCCCTCTATCCCTCTCCCTGACCCCGACTTGTACATGTGCATGCACTAATGAGGTGCTATGCATAATATTAATGTTGTTGTAATATCAGCTCTTTCATCTCACGTATTTAAGTAGTTTGAATCATGTACCGAATTGTTCAATGAAGTGGAGCACATTTTATAGGTATATATAAATATTTTACAAATATGTAAATTTTGTTTATATGAATATTTGTATATGTAAATATGTGTGTATACATAAATATACATATGCATATGTATATGTATTATTTTATAAGAACAGAAGTAAAAAATTTGAGGGAACAGTGAGCATAGAAATCCCAAGATTTGGATCCTATCAATCTTCAGGATCTCAGCCTTTGTTAAATAACAAAATTGAGTGGGAAATGCATACATAATTTGAAAGCACTTGGGTGACATAAATTTTTTTTTAACTCTATGTGTGGATCAAAGGAAGTGAAAACCCAGTAACTGACCAAAAGCACTGAATTCCCTGTTCTCAAAATAGCTGAACTGTGATTTAGATTTAGTTTTGGAAAATGATTATAATTAATGCTTAAGGTAAGACCAAAAATGTGCATCACTGCTGCTTAAAGACTTATTTATTTTATTTATTTTAAGATTTATTTATTTATTTATTTGACAGAGACACAGCAAGAGAGGGAACACAAGCAGGGGAATGAGAGGGAGAAACAGGCTCCTGCTGAGCAAGGAGCCCGATGTGGGGGAGCTCAATCCCAGGACCCTGGGATTATGACCTGAGCCAAAGGCAGCTGCTTAATGGCTAAGCCACCCAGGTGCCCCTTAAAGACTAATTTTTAAAAATCCACCTCTTATTTAAAAATGAGCAAGCAAAAGACTCCTGTCTTGCTGGTATTTGAATCTTCAAAATGGTGCTTAAATGGAGCAGGCTTACAGAGCAAATTCAAGACCAGTATAATCCATTTGTCTGCAAGAAGAGTAACAAGCTTGGTAAATGCTTTAAGATATTAAATAAAATACTGTGAGAACAAAGGAATGACTCATTCTGACTGAGAGGACCTTCCTTCCTTTCAGAGAAGGTCGGAACATTTAAATAAGGCAGTGGAATGAGTAGGACTTGAGCTGTGAAGGAGTAAGAGAATTTTGGCAACTGTGGTAGAGTTCACCATTGCTGTGTGCTTCACTCCTTGTGGCTCTTGACAGCTTCAAGGCTATTCTAGCAGAGTTCCAGTTTCCACTCCAGCAAGCATCTTGGAAGGAACTCTGTCACCATGGCATAATTTCACAATCAAACTGTAACTCAGTGCTCTGATTGTGCTGGTTGAAGGCCATCTTGGATGGAGTGGAGGGAAAGAGTTCCCCAAGGAGAAAAGTGTGTTCTGTTACTAGAAAAGAGGGGGCATGGATGCTGGGCAGTAAAACCCAGCTTGCTACATAGGCTTGGTTCAAAGGTCTCCTTGTCTAGGGTCTTTCCAGTAATCTGTTTGTCACTCTTTCTCTTTGTTTGCTAATACTCGCTGATCAAAGTAGTCTTTAATTACACACTACCCCCCACCCCCATTAGACTATGAGCTCCTTGAAACCTGGATGGATTTCCGTAGTTCATTAGTGTTAACAACCTTTTTGTACCAAGACTCATGCTGTGTGTTAGGGATGCAAAGATAAACAAGTTTTGACCCTATTCTCTTAGGGTATTTATGTTGAGGAAAGACTGAGGTCAGAAAATACTCCATTTTATTTGGTGGGACTTCAGATCATGTCACTTCATTTATAGAAAGAGATTTAGATTTCAGATCCAGATTGATTTTTTTTTAAGATTTTATTTATTTATTTGACAGTAAGAGATCACAAGCAGATAGAGAGAGGAGGAAGCAGGCTCCCCACAGAGCAGAGAGCCTGATGCGGGGCTCGATCCCAGAACCCCGGGATCACGATCTGAGCCAAAGGCAGAGGCCCCAACCCACTGAGCCACCCAGGCGCCCCAATTTTTTATGTGGAGTAATGGTGTGTACTTTACTTCCTTGTTTTGAATTTTTTAGAAGCAATCTTCCATGTTATTAATATATGCCCTTAAACATGTAAAGGAAGCTAATCAACTAATTATGGAAACCTCTACTAGATAAATGTACAGAAAGAAAAGAGTGGTGATGGTTTTGTTTGTTTTTTATTTTGCCTTTGTCATATCAGAAAACATTTTTTAAGTAACAAACGATGTGTAAATGCATATTTGCATTTAAATAACAATAGCTCAGGGGCGCCTGGGTGGCTCAGAAGGTTAACATCTGATTCTTGATCTCAGCTCAGGTCATGATCTCGAGGTCCTGGTATCATGCCCTGTGTCTGGCTCCATGCTAAGTGTGAAGCCCACTTGGGGTTCTTTCTCTCTCTCACTCTCTGCCCCCTCCCCTTTACCAGTGTTCTCTCTCTTTCAATCTCTCTCTAAAAAAAAAATTAAAATTAAATAAAAAATAATAGTAGCACATGAAAATTAGTCAAAAGAAGGTGAATTCAGAAGGTTGAGTTCACCAGCATCACCAACCTATACTTAAGTATATGTTGTATAATTTTTTTTTTTTTTAACAGATCAGGACATTTGTTTTCCTTCTGTGTGCCAGTTGAGGTATATAATTAATCCATATCAACTTTAGGGTTGGAATAGTTTTTCAAGAGGCTTCGTTTTTATATATAATAAAACACTACTTTGTGAAAGGAAAAGGGTGGCTGTGCTGGTATCTGAGAAGTGAACAAACTACTTACTTGGAACATGTCTGAAAATGTGTTGGATATTGACTGTGGTGACCTGGGACCTAGGGTTGCACCTCTGGACAGTCAGGAATGGTGAGATGGAGATAGAGAGGCTGACCTGGTTACTGACAGCAGGTATCAAGCAAGGCTTCCGGGCATCAGGGAGTAAAATCTTGAGTGATCCATGGGAGTCTGTGACACTGGGCCCTGCACATTTTACTGGGGTTTTTGAGTTTTTACCCTAGGAATAATGGAAAGAGAGCAGAGCCAAGGTTGTGCAACTAGGTGGATCAAGGTGCGTTCAGGAAAATAGGCAGCTCTGAAAGAAGGTGAGACATGATTGAAGTCCTGAAGGGAATCATCTGTACAAGAGTATAGAGCCAGAAGAAGGAAGGGGGCCTAGGACTGGGCCTTGAGGAATTCCAGCAGCAATGGACAGAGGGAGGAGGGTGAGGAACGAGTGGCTTGGGAGGTTGGGGAAAAACAGGTGAGTGGTGTAAAAGCCAAGGTGGAGAAGATCCTTTCAGGAAGGAGGTAAGTGGACAGATGCTGGCAGGGGGCCATTGTGGGGTGAGAACTGAGACATGCCCATTGGATTTGGCTGTGTGCAGGTGGCCAGCCGTCAGGAGCCTCTGTGGAGCAAGGTGGTGGAAGCCACATTAGAGACGCAGAGGAGAGGGAGCCAGTGAATGAAGGCAGTCTTCTAGGAATGTTGGCTCTGAGGAAAATGGGGAAGATTAAGTGGGTTTGTAAAGACTTTTTGTTTCTGAAGTGGGAAAGATTTGAGAAATGTGTAAATGCCCTAGCAAATTATCTCCTAAAGAAGTAAAAACTGATAAAGTAGTGGCAGGGCAGGAGGGATGCAGGACTAGCACAGATGGGGACACTGCCCCTGTTGTCACAAGAAGGGAGGGGCCAAGAATAGTATGCGTGTAGATTCTGGGGAGTCACGTTTTCCACTGTGTATGTATCCACCCAGACTTGAAATCTGCAGGAGTAGATGCATTTGGAGTTTCTTAGCTTTTATCAGTTACTTCAAAATTATTAGTTAATTTTAAATCTTTTAATTTGAACCTAATGAAATAAATACCAAGGAATAAAATTTTGTCAAGTAGGGTTGAACTTTGGGGGCCACAAATCATTCCAATATCCTTTTGCCCCCTGTATTAATGTGTTATGACAAAATGCCACAGACTGGTGGCTTAAATAACAGAAATTTGTTTTCTCATAGTTCTGGAGGCTAGAGGTCCAAGATCAAGGGGTCAGGAGAGTTGATTGCTCCTGAGGCCTTTCTCCTTGGCTTGCAGATGGCATCTTCTGGCTGTGTCCTCATATGGCCTTTCCTCTGTGCATGCACATGGCTTGTGTCTCTTGTTGTGTTTCCAAATTTCTTCTTCTTGTAAAAAGGGCCTACCCATATGACCTTATTTAACTTGAACTGCCCCTTTAGAGACCCTGTCTCCAAATACACTCGAATTTTGAAGTACCGGGGTTTAGAGCTTAATTGTATGAATTTGTGGAGGATACAAATCAGTCCATAACTACCCTCTTCTTTGGGACACTATTTCCCATTTTGAAAATGCAAAGAATATTTATCCTAATTGATAATGATTATTTGGGATTTTGCTGACCAGATTGAGTAATGGGGATATAAACATGAATTTCCTTATTGAGCACCTAATATGTGTCAGGCACTGTGCCAGTCTCTAGGAATATAAATATATCTTCAGGGAACTTTGAGACACACAAACTAAAATACTGTAATATGATAGATATGCTTGTAACTGAGATGTTAAATAAGTATTTGTTGAATGAATAATGAGAGTGTGACTGATTTTGCTGAAAGAAAACAGGAAAAACTTCATAGCAAAGGTGACGTTTGAGGGGGATCTTGAAAGATGAGTTGGATTTTTCAGTATAGTAAAATGGCATTCCAGGGCACCTGGGTGGCTTAGTCAGTTAAGTGTCTGCCTTCGGCTCAGGTCATGATACTCAAGGTCCAGGGATCGAGCTCGACATTGGGCTCCCTGCTCTTCAGGAAGTGTGCTTCTCTCTCTCTCTCCCCTGCTTTAGCCCTCCCCCCAACCCCTCACTCATGCTCTCTCATTCTCTCTCTCTCATACAAATAATAAATAAGATATTTTTTAAAAAAAGATTTTGTTTATTTGACAGAGAAAGAGATATAGTGAGAGAGGGAACACAAGTGGGGGAAGTGGGAGAGGGAGAAGCAGACTCCCTGCTGAGCAGGGAGCCGATTGTGGGGCTTGATCCCAGGACCCCAGGATCATGATCTGAGTTGAAGGCAGAAGCTTAACGACTGAGCCACCCAGGTGCCCCATAAATAAAATCTTTAAAAAAAGAAAATGCCATTCCAAAAGAATAGCTGAATCAGTGAGTGGTGTGAAGGAGTGAAAGTGCATGGCTTATTTAAAAAGACTGGTGAAAAAAAAAAAAAAAAGACTGGTGAATACCATAGTGTGTGGAAACCTTAGGGCAATGGGGAAAGAAGTAGTGAAATGTGTAGCTCGATTCTGAAGGGAATTGAATAAAATTTGGCTAGGGGATTTGACTTTTATTTTTGGGGCACTGAGGAAGTAACAGTATAACAAGGAAGAGGCCATGTAGAATGCTTTGATTGTGCCCTCTAGAAGGATACTCTGTCAAAGGAATTACTACTCACATCTACATAGGGACCACCATGAGGGCGGTGGGTGTGGAGATTCCAGTCTTCTCAGATGAGCCCTGGGGCTGTAGAAGAAAGGCCTTTTTGCCAAAATCCCACCAGCTCCTACGTCCATGCACATACATAGCCCACGTATAAACTTAACAGTTTATATATAAACTTAATAGTGCACATAGGTGTGTCTGCTGTACCACAGGATGCAGTAGATTCTGGAGTTTCCCTAAGGTAGCTTCTCTTGTACATCTGCTCCTCTTAGGGACCTAATACTCATCTCTTACTGACTTGGAACCTGATACAGTCACCTCACTGGGACGCATGGGCCAATGGAATGTGCT
>ML110448.1:32189-49201 GCA_003697995.1 Taxidea taxus jeffersonii
AAAAAGAAGGGAAACTTTTGTGTTAGGTGGTCATAGATGGGAGGACCTCTCTACTGAGGTATTTCATTTTATTGATGAGATAATTGAGTCCCAGGAGAGGCAATGATTTGACTAAAATAACAACTATTTGATGGCTGTTGGGTCCGTAATCAAAGGAGCGAGACTGATACAAAGCGAAGGTCAAGCAAAGCTTTATTTCGCGCCAAGCATCAAGAATCAAACTGACCAGCCAGGGCCGTCTCTTACAAAGAGGCGACCTCTCCCTGCCTTACAGACTAACTTTTATAGGGCAAAGGCCATGTGGTTGGGCCTGGCCACACACAGGTGGCCAATGAGATTGTAACACACAGAGAAAGCTTCACAGTCATGCTAGGTCACACACAGGTGACCAATTGTGTTACAATTGAGCCCATAATAGACATTTGAACTATCCTATCACCTTGGTCAGAATTGGCGCCCAAAGGGCGGGGTCCACACACCTTGGTAGCTAGGGAGACAGTATGCGCCCCCACTGATTGGATACCTCCACCAGGCCTGACCCACCCTTGTATTTGGGCTTTGTTACCTGGGACTGGTTTCCGGGACTTGTTTTTAAGTAAGTCCTCTGTGGGGAGCAGCAGCGCCTTGCAGAAGGGGAGCAGGGGCAGTTTAAGTTTTACTGCATAAACACCACAATGGCTATTCAACCGAAATGGAGTCGTTTGGCTAAATAGGCCCTTACAATGGCAAGACTCTTGACTCCAAATTCAGTGTTTTTTAATAAAATTATACCCACTCCTTTGAGTTTGAAAACCAAACATGCAAGAACTTACTGAGCTAGTTAAAACCATTTACATTAAAAGGAAATGAGACAGGAGAGGGAAGCAATACTTAGGTAAAACATCTGATCGCTTTCTAAGAGCTTTAAATTATATAGATTGTGAACCAGGAGCTGTAAAAATCACTCACTGGGGATGTTGAGAAGTTAGTTGAGGAGCAAATGGGGAAGTTTCCCTTTTGTGATGTAAATCAGTATAGAATTGCCTAGTTCTAGGCTATCTTTGAACTCATAAGGGTCTTATAAAACAGTAATAAATGTGCTTTCTATTTGCAGTTTCAACTAACCTCTATAAATTAGAAAAATTAATGGATACTGGTGAATCTGAAGCCTAGAGAGCCACTTGATAGGTCTTCCCTCAAGAGCTAGATATCAGTCTGTGTTTGTGTTTTCAAAGGGTAATATATCTAGGATGTGCATTACAAAGAAACAAAATACAAATATTTTAGTTCCCAGAGGTCCAAGGTCTTTTCCACTGCTTTGGATTATATCAGATAATTTATAAGATGTGGAACTGATAAAAGACAATGTAACGCCCCATAATTCAGTACAATAACTCACCAAAGATCTCTGGAATCAGTTTGGGTTTCTAATATATTAACAGTTTGTGAGGAAAGGAAGGAAACCAGATCACATGCATTCGTAAAGTATGCACAAATGTGCCTAGAATGCACAGAGAAGTGCTTCCCTTTGTAAGTATTTTATTCCACTGGCAAATTACAAAGGTCTGGAAAAGTAGGAGATGAGAGATTTTGATTTGTGAAATTGTTATTTTAGAGCTGAATTGTCTAGGGAACTTAAATTTAAGAGAAAATAGTAAGGGATTACATATGACCCCTTATCTCTATAGTGGGGTGATGCCTTGAGGTTGCATACTGTATAGTACATAGGCTTATGTTATGTGAGTCTTCCTAGACTCAATAAAGCTTCAGCAAAGCATATTTTTCCTACTGTGACTTCCTTATTATCACCACCTTCTGTTTATTGTTTTTGATTTGTTAAAATACATTATAAGAGAATTATAAGGGTGCAGTTCTAGACTCTGTGTTTTTTTAAGGATGGGCATTCAGAGCCAGTCTAAATCTATTAATTAGTGTTATCTTCCCTATGCATTTGTGTGGCCCCCCTCCTAAAATTTCAGGCCCATATTAGGAAAGATTTGAATGTTAATTTTAGTTAACATGGTAAATATCTAGATAGCAAAGTATTTTAGTGGATAAAATTTCAAACCAAATACACAGACAATTTTTAATGATGATTTCTGAGCTTTTCTCCCCAGGTTGTTATTTTAAAGGCTTCCCTTGCTGTAAACACTCTTCTAAAATTCTTTACTTAAGTTCAATTGAATTAACATATGCCGTAGTATTTGTTTCAGAAGTAGAACTCAGTGATTCATCAGTTGCATACAACACCCAGTATACCTTGATTCCTAAGGTATTGCTAGAAGTTTAACCTGTTAGTAACTGTAACACAGAGGGTGGTAATTCAGACCCAAATTCAGGAAAAAAAATTTTTTTTCACTCATGTATTCTGCCTCCTGGTCCTATCATTCTTCAGCCTGTTATGACAGTAGAATTTTCATGAGAGTGGTATTATGGCTGTGTGACACATCTTCCTTTCTTCCCAAACTGGCAAAATGACAATTATTGAATCAGTCTGCAGGGCAGTCACCTCCTCAAATGGAGTTCTATCTTTTGAAACCAGCCATTTAATCATCATTAATTTCCTCATTTATTCAGTAAATAAATGGGCTAGGTCATATGCTGGTTCAAAGCTCAGGATCCCAACTCACTCCCTACCCCTGAGTGGTGTGACTGGACTGTGTAACTTAATTTCTCTGAGATCCTTTCCTTATCTATAGAGTGAGGATGTTACCTTACAGTGCCCACTTTTCAGGGTGGTTGTGAGGACTAAGTAAGAGAACATGTACGTAGTAAGAACCCAATAAACAGTTATTACTAAATACGGATGAGAAAAAAACTCTTTAAAGGCCTGAGATAAAAGGGAAACCATGTTATATTGCTTTCTAAGTCAGCATGTCTGTCCATACCCTTTGCTTAAACCAAAAGCCTGATAGATGGCCCACCAAGCATCCATTGTGCACCTGCTTTGTAAATGAGGAGCCTAAAATAAAACCATCTTGTCCTTTAGATACTGGTCAGTGCACCCACTCCTTGCTTTCCTAGATGTTAAAATTTGTGATTCCTACCTATATGCTAATTTATAATCTTTGGAGCCATTACGAGATGTAAAAAAGTGTATAACCCTGTGAAAACTGTTCCTTCTCCAGAACGCTTTCTTCCCTTTGAGTTTCCCAGGCAACTGTCCTAACTTGGGCTCAAATAAAACTCTCTTAGTTTTAGAGACACTAAAAGGGTTGTTCATTTTGTGTCAATAAAACTTACTATCTAAAAAAAAAACAAAACATTGTATAGGCAGGCTCAAGAGGATTATATAGTTGATCCTTGAACATCTGAACATCATGGGAATTAGGGGCACTGATTCTCCCGCGACCTTGAAGTTGAAAATCTCTGTATAATTTTTGACTCCAAAAACTTAAGTACCCATTGCCTATTGTTGACCAAAGCCTTATAATATAAACAGCCAATTAACACTCATGCTGTATATGTGTTAATACTGTATTCTTACAATAAAGAAAGGTAGAGAAAAGAAAATGTTACTAAGAAAATCATAAGGAAGAGAAAATACTTATTTATAGTACTGTGCGGTAAAAAATCCGTGTATAACTTGGCCCATGCAGTTCAAACCCATATTGTTCAAGGGTCAACTGTAATGTGTTTGAGACACACATTTAAATAACTTAGTGTCCAGTTTTTCTGTTTTTAAAATGTCCTGGCTTGCACTCCCACTTTAACCTTATATAATAGAATGAATATCCATGTTTAAGGCGAGGGGTCACTAGAGTTCTCATCGATCTTACGAAGTTACTTAAAAAAATTTTTTTTCTCAACTTTCCATAGTTAAGGACAGTACCAAACCATTACGCCACCTTGGTTGTACTGATCCTGATCTTACTTTATGGCTTTTGGATCCATAAAGATAAAGATAACCTTTGGTTTTTGCCTTGGAAATTAGGGTATAACGTCTGTTCTCTCAGACGGTGAATCTTAACCCCAGATGCATATTAGGATCACCTGGGGGAGACCTTGAATGCTGCCAATGAAATACAGATGCTGGACCCCACACCCCAGAGAGCCCGATTAAGTGGTCTGGGGCAGGAGACTGTGGTACCAGTATTTTAAAGATAAGCAGCTGTAGTGGAAACCACTGTGAGGAATGCTCTCTTCAGTGCACATAACTTTATCCCCAACCTCTCCCCTAATTTAAAAGCCTATATCTAAAACTTGTAGCAGATTGCAGCAGATTTAGTTATTAATTAAAAGATAAGAGTGTATATAGTTTGAAAGCATTTCAAATCTGATTATAGCATGTGTAGTTAACTATAACATGTCTCTTTGGACAGTAATGATTTGAGTTTTAATTACATCGTAAAGAGGAAACCAAAATTCCCTTCTTGTTACTCTGAGATCCTACTGTTCTCCTTTAAAGATTTTGATCATACTGGTGTTTGAAAACACTTGTTTGGTTACATGAGTAATCTCTGGTTTTGGAGACAAGAAAATGGTTCAGTCATCCTAAAACAAGCACATTCTTAACCTTTAGGAAAAATTCCCTGAGGGCATGCATATTCTTTCTGTCTCTAATGATGGAATATACTTTCGGGAACTTTGAGAACTTCTTTGTTTAAAGACACTTAACTTTTAACAACTGTGGGTTATGGGGTTTTGTAATTAAAGAGAGTCATTGAGCTGTGAGTGTTTAATTCCGTGGTTTCTTCTGATCTTTGTCTGCCTTTAAGAGCATTAACACTATTTCTGGTCTCTAGGTCTAGCAGCTGTTGGAAATACCATGGATGTTTGCTGAAATTAGGTGGCAATTTTATATACAATCACTGCTGATTGGATTGCCCAGGGTTGGGGTTGGGTTTTTTTTTTTTTTCTTGTTTCTTTTTTTTAAATTTGTCTTCCCACATAAAGGTGGTTAGGTTGGAGAATTTGCTCCATATTGCTCACGATTGCTTTTAGGTGAGCATTATGTTAGCCACCATTGTTGCCCCAAGCAGCTGCAAGCTGTGTATTAGTTTGAACACATGGCAAATGTTTTATGGTCAGAATAATGAATGTGGCTTGGAGGAGAGAACCTATTTCAGAGAGGATATAAACTGACCTGTAAAAAAAAAAAAAAAAATGAGTGGAAACCCTGAACATTAGGATGTTGTATATGACTCTCTTATTTAGAACCAACAGAGGGCTACCTTGAATCCTTTGGTAACATTTACAGAGTTATCTACCTTAATATTAACTGGCTCACCCAGGGTTTGAGTCAGGATTTCAGTTATTGCAGAGAGTTTAGATGCTGATACCAACACAATATTTGTTTAAAAAAATCTCACCAAAGTTCACTTGTTCCTGGCCTTCTTACTTGCTTGTGAAATGGAGTATTTCCCTGGTGTTTTATCTCCAAAGTGGTGAAGGTCTCTGAGTGCCAACTTTTTCTTTGTGTGACAAATGACTACCCAAGATGCAAATGTTAATGCATATTTTATCTGAGTTTGTAATTAGAGCACAGCTTCAGGCAGTGATTAAAAGTCCTTTCTACTCATGCAGCCTTTGTGCACTGTCAGGAAGAGGTGGGCTCTCACTGAGCTGATTGCTGGTCCTTTTCTGATTAGGAGACAACCCTCAAAAAGCGGTGCTTCTGACTTTTTTCAGATCCCCCTGAATGGCACGGATCCTTGTCTCCTTTTCAGAGTTCTTCCTTGTCAGAGGAATAAATGGTGGGCGGACCACTGCCTAATGAGGACTATGATCCTGTAAAATGGCCTCTGATTAAAGAGGAGCTCTGTGGGCCTGCCTGGGTACATTATTCTCTTGGGAGGCACATTACTTGGGTGGGGTAGAGGGAGTTGTCTTTCATATTCTGGAGATAAATTGCACTCATCAGAGGACCATCAGTTAGTTAAAGGCAATTTAGAATGTGCTCTTCTCATTTCAAGGAAAAAAAAGCCCCCACATTATATATTTCACCTGGAGGGAAGAGCGAGGCACAAGCCCTACAGATAGCAGCTCTTTGGGACTTTTTAGGAGTTATTTCCTTGCCTTATGAAGAGCAGACTCTCTTTGTGGCTATGCAAGTCACTGTGGGAGAGACTCCTTTCCTATAGTTAATTTTCAGGGAAGGTTTCCTATAAAGTTACAGAAGAAAGTAGTTTGCATCTGCCTTCTGACCTTGCACCAGTCTGCTAGTTATTTGTCAGCCAAATGAGACTACAGACTTTAGTTAATACCTAACAGAATTTAACTTCTGAGACTTACATCTAATACTTGAGAGGAAAAGCTAGAGAAGCATTACAGCTTGCGGTTTCTTCATCTTCTCCAAAAAGGGAGGGAGCTGTATTTCTGTGTGGTGCTACCATAAGTTATCAGTGAGCCAGGACAGGGAACCAAGATCCGTACTTCCACACATGTGGCAGCTATTGGATTCCTAAAACTGTAATGGTCTTCCATTAATACTCATAGGCTAATAACTTTGCACCCAGTTGGCAGTGGTACTTAGCACGTGCTCTTCCTGTAATCAGTTGGTGCTCTTGAAATGTCTAATCAACATTTCTCACTTATCATTTGTAGATTTTAGCTTATTCTATTGAGCTGATTACCAAGCTGAACTGTGTCAGTTTCCCCAAGGTGGTGTTGCTTCTGAAGGTCAAAGACGGATGATCTGGTTTAATCTGGAGATGTAATGTTTAAAAGGTGTTATGAGTAGGAAGGCCCCTTGAGTATCCCAGGGCTCAGGAAGAGCGTGCTCTGCCATCACTACCCAAAGGTAGTGGGGGAACCCACTACTACCAGGGGGAACCACCTCTGCAAGTTGCTGTGTTTGTACTGGTCAGATTTCACACATATTTTTGTTCTTAGCTTCTTGGCTTAAGACAAAGACTCTTGACTCCCATGTGTCCTCTTACCCAGACCCTTTCCCCAGTTGTTCTAGGTGAAGAGGGCGGTCATTCACATTTGAGAGTACTAACTGATTGGAGAAACTTCTCATCTGACGTAAGTAGGACCTTTCCTTTTGGAAAAATACTTAAATATTTCCAACATAAAGGTTAATTTCTAAAAATCCCTGAATAAGCCTGAAGAATGATATCATGATAGTAGAGTTGGTAGTAGATAGTTAGTAGTAGAGTTGCCAGATTTAGGGGAAAAAATTGTATGGACGTACTTTTGCTAAAAGATGATTGGTTGCTTATCTGAAATTCAAATTAAACTAGATGTCTTGTATTTTATCTGGCAACTCTTGATGCAGATGATGTTAAAAGAAAAAGAAAAGGAAAAAAAAAGAAAATTAGAGAAAAGAAATATCCCTGCTGATATTTGGACTGGGGAAAGGAGGAAATCAGTAAAAGTGTTTTTGACAATTGCAGCTGAGAGAAGCATTGACCTCAGTTCAGTTTACGAGAAACTACAAGTTTTTAAAGTTAGGCTAAAAGCAATGAGAAGGTAATGGGTAGAAAATACACAGACAATGGGAGTAGCATGGTTCATAGGAGACTAAGGTTTTCTCTCTCATACTGGGAAATGAAAAATAGCATATTGCAGTGGAAGAGTTCTTTATAGATCACTTGGTCTGATGACTTCTTTTCCCCGAAGGAAATTGGAGCTGAAATATTAAGTGGCTAAGTTACTTGACCGCATTTTCATCATCATTTAGGGGCAGAACCTTGGTCTCTGACCCTTCCTTTCTTAAAACCTGTATTAAGTCTTTGACATACCATAAGTTTAGAATTAATCAAGTAAAATCATATCACCTACATCTCAAGAGACCTCTCTTGTATAAAGTGATTATTCAATTTCAACAGAAATTGAAACAGCAGTTACCAAAAACCTTTCTCACTTTAAGTAACTGCACTTTCCCTTCTACAGTGGCTAGGTTCATGATGTCCTCAGCATATATTTCTGACTTATCTGGGCTCCTATAGGTAGCATCCCAGTTTGCCTACCTATAAACTAAGGGAACTTGGGTTTAATGATTTCAGTGGTAACTTCTAAGCCTAGGACTCAAAATCTGAATTGTCTAAATCCCTCTTTAAGAATTTATAATCCTATTGATATGACATACCCATATAAAATAGAGATCATTATAAAATTGGTCAAAAATCAAGTTGTTAAAACATAATATGTTTGATGTGGAAAGTTAATGTTATCAGGGATAAAGAAAAGGATAGCAGTATTAACTGAAGTGAATCCTCCTAAAGAGTGTAAGTTGCTCTCAACCTTGGGAGGGCAGAAGAGTTTAAGGACTGGGGTTATGGGGAGGGGATGTAGGAAAAGCGTACGAACAAGGTACAGATGTAAAAATGATTATGGAGTGTTCTAGAAGACCAAACATTAGCTATAGCATACAGTTCATGCTTGGAAATAGTGTCAGATAACATTACCACAACCTACATTGTCCTGTCTCTTCTTGCTCCCACTTCTTTTACAGTTGGAACTGAACCCCTTATTCTGGGTAGTCTGGCCTGCTCATTCCACCTGCTCTCTGAGAAAGCTTTTTCAGAGCCCTCCAGGCCACTCTGATCTGACTGGATAGAAGATAAATTGGCAAATGAGTCCATTTGTCACAACAGGTCCAGAATATGGTTCAATGCTGTTAAATTATTTCACTTCTCGCAAGCATGTATCTTATCTCCTGCTTACAGAATGACCAGCCATTTCTTATTCTTAGTTGTTGTGCCTCCACTACCAAGCCTTGTGCCTTGTGGATGGTTCCATAACATCATGTGTTCCAACTTGTTTTACTCTGTGTGCTAGAACACCTAGCTCGACTTAACAGGTAGCTGGAAGGAAATGTGAATGCTCTTTGATGAAAGGGAACTTCTCTTTCTTGTGTTTTTGTTTTTTTTTTTTGTTTTTTTTTTTTTTTCATAAATCGCATTTGTGCTGATGCGGTGCCAGGACCATGCAGCTCAGTCAGTATAAGTGTGGGAACATGCTTCTGTATATGGGAAGGAGCCTACAGATCACATACTCCAAGCCCCTAGTTTTATGAGTAAAAGAACTAAGACCCAGAATGGTTAATAAACTTCTTGAGGTTAACAAAAAATTTTAGGTGTTAGAATCCAGGTCTCCTCTCTCTCTAGTGATTGTTCTTTTTAAAGGATGCCTTCTTCTTTCTTATCTTTGCTGGATTTAGGGTGTTCCATTATCTGTCTCTCCTTTTCCTGTTCTAGGAGTAAAGTAGAAGGAACCCCTGGGAATAAGGAGACCTGGCTTCTTCCTAATCCTGCCACTGCATTTGTGCCTCAGAGAATTCACTTATCAGCTTCTGTTTCCACATCTGTAAAATGGGGTGGGCTTGGGGTTTAGCACCACATAAATGCCAGGTCCCTTGTAGTTACCTTAATTCATCAATAGTCCTGGATTATATTGACTTTTTGAGTATTTAAGACTATTCTCTCCTCTTCCTTCCCTCTTACATAGTGTTTCCACAGCCTGGGCCCCACATAGAAAAGTGTAAGCATGTGTAGGAGTGAATAGAGGAGAAAGGAATTGGGGAGATAGATCTGGACTGAATTGTGGGTTACAGCCCTGGTGGTTTCCACTTGTCTGTCCTCCATTCTCTAGGTTGCACAGGGTGGAAAAAAACCAACCATCTCAACAGGGTGACTCTGGGCTTTGGGAGATTAAGAATCTTTTTGGTGTCTGATGCCCTATCTTCAGTTCCTCTTTTGTTGTCCATTTTGTTTTGTGTGTCAGTGTCTGTGAAGCACGATAACACAAAGAACAAAAAGGCCCTTCCAGAGAGCCACCAGTGATGCAGCAAAGGTTCTGAGGCACTGTGTGAGGAGAACAGGGTCGTTCCCCCTGGTGAGGGAAAGAAGTGTGCCCTCTTCACCTCTTCTTAAGTGCAGAGCCTGCCCAAAAGGACGTGTTTTTTTTTTTTCTAGAAGGCCAAGCCTACACTTTTGGCAGCAGAACTGAAATAGAAAATTTGAGCTTGACCTATTTCCGTAGCAGTGCGAGTCTTGCATTGTCCTCTCAGGCAGTATGAAAATCCTTGAACTGGGAAACTGACAGCTGCAGTCAGACACTTGCATTGAGGGAAACATCATGAATTTTAATAGGAGTGCTGCTTCTAGACGAGGTTGGGAGGGGAAAGGGAGCCAAGCCAATTCAAACAGAAGGAGCAGAAGGGGGTTTGCTACATGTACGGCACGTGGCAGTGATGAGAGTAATATTCAAATTATTTATCCTACAATGATGCTGATGATTTAAGAGGGAAGGATTGCCGAACTCTTGTGAAGTGGAAAGGGTTATGAATCTTCCATGATTATTAATCCCACTGTACTGAAGGCAAGGAAGGCGGGTAGATCAACACATGACTGCTGTCAACAGTGGTCCTCAAACGCTGTGCTTCAGCAGCACCCAGGAAACGAGCCCAGGGAATCAGAGTCACCATGACACAGATAACAGTGCTTCCCTCATGGACACACCAGACAAGCACAGACGTGTGTGCACCCCCACAGAGCCGGTTTGGGGATGTCCTTCCTATCAGCCCTCTTTGTTGTGCACGGCATTTCCCCCTCTGAGTAGCCATCAGCATCCTGTTTGTCCTGGGGTGGAAGGATTGGAATCGGTTCCCATCGTCTGACCTCTTCTTGGAGAGTTTGCTTATTGGCCTTGCTATCCCCAGGGGGGTTTCTCAAGGAGTGAAGAATGTAGAAATAGGGCTGCTGCTTTCATAATGCAGTCCCCTTCCACTTTAAAACCACGCCTGCCGTGGTTAAAAGCTGAGGACATCTTTTATGAATTAATGCAGCCGTGAGCCACTTTGTTCTTATTTGTTTATATGGTCATCCTTCATTTTAGAAGGGGGACCTGAGTCTTTATTAAAATAGAAACCTAAAAAAAACAAAAAACACAGAAACCTAACCATTTTAGAACCCCATTCTTCTGAATAAATAAGGAATTTTTTTTTTTTAAGTGTGAAGATGGCACTTAAAAAAATTTGCTGTCAACTTTGTTCATAAAGTTTCACTTTTGGTGAGACTATTTAGCCTGGGAAGATTTCAGCCAAAGACTGTTATCCAAGACAGTGCTGGCTGACGTCCGAATACTATTTGTGAAGCACTGAAGAAAATCACCACACTCTAAACAGAAGCAACAACTGCCATCTCAAAATGTGGTCTTAAGGATGAACTTTGCTGTTCTTTGAGTGGGTTCTTTTCCTGTAGCTGGAGGAGAGAGGGACTAATAGGTCTCTGGTGGGAAATTGGGACTCAAACCAGACTAAGGCAGAACCTGTGAGAAATGGAGACAAGGAAGAGGACTCTACCGGGCTGTGAAGAAGGAACTCATCCTTCGTTCCCTGTCAGGGCTTATCACCAACTGTGAGAGGTGACTAAGGACTTTGTGTGCCATTTGGCCCAGGTCTCACATTTATGAAACTTTCATAGTTAGTCTTTAAAAGTTATCCTGATGACAGTAACCCCTTTTGGCATTTTTTCCCCTATTTTAATAAGGTGCAGTGGAGATCCTGCCTCAGCGTGGGAGAATCCCTTTTCCAATTCTTTAGCTCCTTCCCTGTTCTCTAAGAATGTCCTTTCTGTCCATACTCTCTGAGACGGAGGTCTACATGGGGTCCTATTTATCTTTATTCTTGCTGTAAGCTGGAGTATTCCCTTTAAGTTACTCGTAAGTTGTAGAAACAAACCAGCTATCATGGTAGAGGATTGGAACATGGGGTATATTGTGATAATAACATTTACGTATATTTGGGATCCTGCACATTGTGTTCAATACTTACTACATTACTGACATGCCTCTGTCTCCCTGTCTCACCTGTGTTTTCTGCTGAAGCTCTTCTATTCTCCGTATCCATCTCTATGTTGGTAGTATAAGCTGCCCCGCCCCCCCCTCCCCGCCATGAATCTAATACTTTGAGCCATTGGACTTGCAGTCTCCTGCCTCTGTGCTACTCATCCATTCATTCACTCAATAAATATTCCCTGAGTGTCCCACACTTTGGCATAGTGCCGGGTACTCTGGGTAACAGTATGGAGAAAGATGGAAAAGCCTCCAGGTGTTGGACGTTTTCCCCATCCTCCTTGGCTGTTACAAGCTCATGCCTACCTAGGTTACCTCAGCCTCCATCTTGATATTCCCTCTGGCTTTATTCACCTGTTTAGATTCCCAAGGTAACCTTGCCATACCACAAGAATCCAAGGGTAACTTCTGTTCCACTTGATGGAGAAGTAATGTACCAAGACATTTTCCTGGAGGGAGGCTGAGAGGCTTCAAGGCTGTGGTAAGGCAGGGTATTCTCTAAGTCACTCAGATGCTGTGATGGATTGGAAAATATCCAAGAAGGAAGGAGGCTCTTCTTTTCAGGCTAAATAACAACCTTCTTGTTGGGAAGGGAATAATCAATCCCAGCTGGAGTAAAGGGACCAGGTTCCCTTTGCTTTTCCATTCAAATCTAATCTCATGACATGAGTTTCTGACATTAGTAGCATTCTTGCCCAGACTTGTGGCCCTAGGGAGGGGATGGTTATTTAAGACAGCTGGGTCCCTAAGCAAGGCATATAAACTTGATGATAAATGCTTACAGACAACTTCCCTTACTTGCTGATTCCAGTCTAGTTTAATTGATACCCCTGGAGATTTGCAAAAAAAAAATAGATGTTTCTTTGAAAGAATATCATTTCTTTGGATGCAAGAAAAAGATAAGAAATGGTGCATGCATTCAGCTCATCAGTATTTTCCAGCTTATGGAATTCTCTGGGGAGGGATTCCTTTTATGCATTCCCTATGAAACAAGTTTCCTGTGCCTTTAAAACTTATCTTGTGTTATAGTGTGGAATAAATCTGACCCGTGAGTTTGGTTTCTTTTTCTTTTGTCTTTTGAAAGGAACTATTTCTATAAATTAGTAATTTTAAGGGATCTTGCAGTTTTTTTCTGAAAGCTTAGATATGGCTAATTTCAAGTTGTACTAATTTAAAAATTGTTTTTGCTGAGTTTATACTCCTTTGGGTCAAGAAACCTTTCTGTGGAAGAACAGTTATACCTAAATCTCTAGACCTAAATGTCAAGCATTTGCTGTACATTCCTTTCTCATAAGTGGAGTTGAAGTCTTGTGGGCATAAAAAGAATTGACTCATATATCTTTTCTTTCATCTGAGAACTTGGGCACTAATAATGGTTATAATAACTAAAATGAATGTTCTGAGAAAACAGGCATTTATTTGAAAGAATTTGGAAGTATTGGTATGCAGAATTTCTTTGCAATTTATCAAAAGTAATACTAGTAGGATGATAATCTTTAAAAAAATAAACTTTAGGGGCGTCTGGGTGGCTCAGTGGGTTAAAGCCTCTGTCTTCTGCTCAGGTCATGATCCCAGGGTCCTGGAATCGAGCCCCGATTCGGGCTCTCTGCTCAGCGGGGAGCCTGCTTCCCCCACCCCCTGCCCACCTGCCTCTGCCTAGTTGTGATCTCTGCCTATCAAATAAATAAATAAAATCTTTTAAAAAATAAATAAATAAATAATAAATTTTAGGACTGACTCACTGAGCCGAAAAGGTAATTAGTAAGAAGAACTAAGACCTGGCTAGGTTTCAGAATCAAAACTGGGTAAAACAGAAAACAAAACTATATTGTAGGATGATATATTTAGTATGATACAACTTACATAAAAATTTTAAAACATGCTAAAAATTCTGGTTGTCTGTGGGTATATTCATCTATAATATAAGGGCTAAAACCATGACTTAGAAGGGCCCATGATAAATAACTTGATAATATTTTCCTGAGGTGACAGGGAAGGAAGGAAGGAAACAAAGAAGGTAGGTAGGTGGGAGGGAGCAATGGGGCTTGGGGACCAGAAACTAAAGAGATATTAACTTTATGATGTCTTATTTCCAGATATTAAAAGGATCTGAGGCAAGCATGACATAATAACTTGTTAACCCTGGGGGCTGGGCATTTTTTGCTATAGTCTTTGGTCCTAGATTACTTAAAAATATTAAATTAGGGGTGCCTGGGTGGCTCAGTGGGTTAAAGCCTCTGCCTTCGGCTCTGGTCGTGATCCTGGGGTCCTGGGATCGAGCCCCGCATCGGGCTCTCTGCTTAGAGGGGAGCCTGCTTCCCCTTCTCTCTATGCCTGCCTCTCTGCCTACTTGTGATCTCTGTCAAACAAATAAATAAAATCTTAAAAAAAAATATATATATATATATATATTAAATTACCTTAAAATGAAACAACAAAAAAAGATTTTTATACCTTTATTCTTAAGTTCCACATAAATGAAAGTAGAGGTACATAGTCAATAGACATCACCCTTCTATGGGTATTTGCATTTTTAGAGTGGGTCTTGATAGACACATAAATCTAAACTGAGTTATCTTGTTTTGAATTCTCTGAAACTAAGTACTTGTTTTAACAATTTGCAAATCAGTTATGTATATGTTAGTGTAACAAGTGTTGGCTGTGTTTCAGGAACAGGTGCCTTTTAAACAGGAAGATCTAATTGTGGTATTTGCCTCAACCAGTATTACTTACATTTTTAAAATGTTGTTATAAATAATTCAAATGGATGACATGCTTTCTGTTTCTGTACAGCCACAGGCATGTTACTTATTCAGAGGATTTCTTCAGTGGTGAACCTGAGACTTTCATTTGCTAAGAAGCACTGGGAAAAAAAATTTCTCATTGATTTTCATGTAGGATTTATGTTGGTTTAAAAATAAAAATTTTGATTCCTTGTCATGTGAAAATAGATGCAGCTCTAGAAACCAAAATTTCATGTTTTCTGCAGCATAGAACTGCCCCACTTATTTTGGACCCAAGTCTAGCCAACTCACCAGGCTGGACCCACAGCTTAAAACTGGGAAATACACAAAGGGAAGTGTGGGCACAGTATGAAATTAGGGCACTGAAGTTCATTTTCTTTCCTTCTAATCAAAGCCTCTAGCCCTTACCCAGTTTACTTTTGTTTCTTGCCTAAGTTTCCTAAACCTGATAGCTCCCTCAGCCCACTGGGTGTTAAATGCAGCATACTAGAAGTGGTCAGAGGGCTGCTAAAAGGGTAACTGGGTGGTCTTTTGGATATAGCAAGTGAAGGTTTAGAGCATAATGGCAAGGGAGGAAGAAAACAATTTTATTAATATGAAAGCAACATAAAGAATAGACATTATTATTTTTTTTTAAGATTTTATTTATTTATTTGACAGAGAGATCACAAATAGGCATAGAGGCAGGCAGAGAGGGGGAGAAGCAGGCTCTCTGCTCGTGAGCAGAGAGCCTGCTGTGGGGCTTGATCCCAGGACCCTGAGATCATGACCTGAGCTGAAGGCAGAGGCTTTAACCCACTGAGCCACCCAGGCGCCCCTAGACATGATTATTTAAAAAAAATTTTTTTTAGTAGGGGTGCCTGGGTAGCTCAGTGGGTTAAGCCTCTGCCTTTGGCTCAAGTCATGATCTCAGGGTCCTGGGAATGAGTCCTGTATCAGGCTCCTTGCTCAACCTGCATCTGCGTGCTGCTCACCGCATCTCCACCGCCCCCCCCCACCACCTGCTTGTGTGCTCGCTCTCTCGCTCTCTCTCTGACAAATAAATAAATAAAATATTTAAGAAATAATAAATAAAAAATAATTTTTTGAATAGGGCTGATTTTCCTGTAGACCTAAATAGCCCTACTATATTACAGGATAGTAATGGGGTTTGTACTCATAGTGCTGAGTGATTGGTGTTTTCTAAAACCAGGATAGAAATAACTGACCAAGTTTTTCCACACCACCTCAACTACTGGATCTCTTTGTCTTGATTCCAAGGGTTTTAACTACGTAGGTGCCTCCATTGTACACTAAGCTGATATCATAAAGGTGGGCTAATCTGAGGATGGATTTTTATGTGCAGAGATTAAATTTCTGGAAAATGTGGCGGGTTTTGCCTTTATGTTAAAATCTTAAAGGTCATAATATTTATTAATACATGTTTATACTCTTAGAATTTCCAGTCTAGCAGCAAATTGAGTCCCATTCTAAAGCCATATAATTCTAAATTGTGCTTGTAATTTGTTTTTAGAAAGAGCAAATTTGTTTGGAGTTAACAGTTTCAAAACTTATTCAGTATTCCCTGAAATGTAGGAGTTTGGTCTGAACTCACACTGACCTTATGACATAACTTAGAAGTTGAGCCTTAAAAAGAAAGATAAATCCTAAATATGCATTTATGTTCTTGACATTCATTTACTCCATAAAGGTAAGACACAGAAAAATGGTCAGGTTATTTAGGTTTTGGCATGTATAAAAACTTCTCTGACCTACCTCAGTAAGCTCTCTTACATTGTTTTTCATAGATGAAATCACACTGTTTTCTTCTTTAGGGAGACAGTGTGTGGTCAAGTACGAAGAGTATGTTCTGGGTCACACTGACAGACAGAGTTTAGATCTGAGCTCCTCCTTCTCTGATTGTTGACCTTGAGAAAGTTATTTAACCTCTTTGAGCCTTAGTTTCTTGTGTAAAATGGGAATCACAGTGCCTACTTCACAAGGTTGTTCTGGGGGTTACATGAAATTCTTATGTTAGTGAGACACATTGTGTATGGTGTATAGTTAGGTATTCTATGCTTGTTCCCTTTCCCTTTCTCTTGGGAACAGAAAAATTTGGATTAGAAAATTTTATTTTCGGGGCGCCTGGGTGGCTCAGTGGGTTAAACCCTCTGCCTTTGGCTCAGGTCATGATCCCAGGGTCCTGAGATCGAGCCCCGCATCAGGCTCTCTGCTCTGCGGAGAGCCTGCTTCCTCCTCTCTCTCTGCCTGCCTTTCTGCCTACTTGTCATCTCTGTCTGTCAGATAAATAAAATTAAAAAAAAAATTTTTTTTTTAAATTTTCGTTCTCATTTGCCCTTCCTGCAACACTTATGATTTGATTTTTTGTGTTTATTCTTTGAAGATGACAGAGTCTGGGAGAACATTGTCTCCAGTTCTAGTCACATCTGCTTGCAAATGTTCAGCTCCAGCTTCTCCAGAATTAGAGGAAAACTCATGATGGTTGGTTTAATGGGTTTCTTCTGACTTCCTTACCTGAATTCTTGTTTTGTTTTTATGTAGGCTTCA
>RCUC01163923.1:0-114244 GCA_003697995.1 Taxidea taxus jeffersonii
TCATTAAAACTGAGAAGCTCTTGGGAATGTGTTAAGCCATGTCATATTCCTGCTCCACAAGAAGGCACTAATTTCTCATAGGAGCATGTGGGCCATGAAGAGCTTAACAGCCCTGCTGGAGGGCCCAGCCCCAAAGTGCTTCTGTCCCAACCAAGACTGTGCCATATGTCCCCTATGAATGCATGCTGACATTGTGATATGGCAGCATTGCTTAACCAATAAGGTATAACTAGAATGAGGCAAATCTACTGCTCTTCCTTGTGTCATGATCAAGGAAAAGATAAAATGTGGCTCCCTGGTTCCTGAGATGTCTTTGGATTTTCAAAATCAAATCGTTGGCTAGCTCTAGGTGGTAGCTATATTCCTATCCGTTAAAAATAAAAACAATCCTAAAGACCCTACTCTTAAAACATCTAGAGGTAAGTGAAGAAATCAGTCCCTCTTAAGACTGCAGGTTGGAAACCCACTTGCCAACTGTGTCACTGTCTGTTTCATCAACTCCTGTAACTAATGTCAGGTTTGCTTTTAAACCTCTGTGTTCTCTAAACCACAGGTCTCATTTCACCCCCCTGCCTGCTGCTACCACTCCACAGTGCTGGGTACCACTTTTCTTCAAGATTCCCATTTGATCTTAGCTCTCTGTGCAAGAAGGGCTTGGTAAGGGGTTGCCAAGGGTAGAAATGGGGATTAACTATAAATGGACAATAAGGTTCTTACTGGTGTGAACAAAACGTTTTTAAAAGTAAGAGGTGGGGCACCTGGGTGGTTCAGTCAGTTAAGCAACTAACTTTGGCTCAAGTCATGATCTTAGAGTTCTGGGATGGAGCCCCTGTGGCAGGCTCTGCGCTCAGCAGCAGGCTCTGCTTGCCCCTCTCCCTCTGCCCCTACCCCACTTGTGCTCCCTCCTTCCCTCTCTCTCAAATAAATAAAACCTTTGGGGCACCTGGGTGGCTCAGTGAGTTAAAGCCTCTGCCTTTGGCTCAGGTCATGATCCCAGGGTCATGGGATCGAGTCCTGCATCGGGCTCTCTGCTCGGCAGGGAGCCTGCTTCCTCCTCTCTCTCTGCCTGCTTGTGATCTCTGTCTGTCAAATAAATAAAATCTTTAAAAAAATAAAAATAAAAAAATAAAATAAAACCTTTAAAAAAAAGGGAAGAGACGCAAGTATCTTTGAGGTTATGAAAATATTCTAAAGTGGACTAGTGATGGTTGTACATATCTGTGAATATACTAAAAACCAGAGTTGTAAACTTTAAATGGGTGAAAATTATGGTATGTGAATTACACCTCAGTGAAGCTGTTTTATAACCTGCTTATGTCACTTAGCATAAATCTTTAAAGTTGTAACATGTATCAGAATTTCTGCTCTTGGGACACTTGGGTGGCTCAGTGGGTTAAGCCTCTGCCTTCGGCTCAGGTCATGATCTCAGGGTCCTGGGATCGAGTCCCGCATCGGGCTCTCTGCTCAGCGGGGAGCCTGCTTCCCCGTTCTCTCTCTCTGTCTGCCTCTCTGCCTGCTTGTGATCGCTCTCTGTCAAATGAATAAATAAAAATCTTAAAAAAAAAAAAAAAAAGAATTTCTGCTCTTTTTTGAGACTGAATAATACTCCACTGCATGCATACACAATATTTCACTTCTCCATTCATCCACTGAAGGACACTTGGGTTGATCCCGCCTTTTGGCTATTGTGATTAATGCTACTGTGAACACAGTGTGCAAATTCTATGGGTATCCTCTTCACACATCCGACTTCAGTAGTCAGGCTTGCTCTTGCTAGCTTGTGCTCACTTATGCTCTTTTTCAAGCTTTCTTTATTGGCTCCTCACACAGCCTACAGAACATACTCAAGTCTCTTGGACCATTTCTGTAAACATTGCTAAATCACCACTAAAAAAAATCTCCTCCCAGTTTCAGCTCTTCCCTCAGGCCTTGTTCAGAGTAGGCGTAACTAACCAGACTTACCTAGTGTCAGATATTTCTTGTCCTGTTCTTCTCCCTTACTTTTACTCAAGATGGTTAGACCTGCTTTTGTTCTTACTTATCTGAATAAGCCCAAAAAGGATTCACTGACTCTTACAGAAAAGTACACCTTTAGATTTCCATGGGAAATCTTTTGGAATGACGACAGGGTAAACAGAAGAACACATATGAAACTATCTGATCTTTAAAAAAAGTTTTTTGGTCTTGGACGCCTGGGTGGCTCAGTGGATTAAGCATCTGGCTTCAGCACAGGTCATGATCCCGGGGTCCCAGGACTGGGTCCTGCACTGGGCTCCCTGCTCAGCGGGGAGCCTGCTCCTCCCTCTCCCTCTGCCTGCTGCTCCTCTGCTTGTGCTCTCTTTCTCTGTCAAATAAATAAAATCTTAAAAAAAAACATTTTTTTGGTCTCTTAAAAAATTTAGACTCCTCAGGGAAAACTTGAAATGACAAATATTCCTTCTAATGTGAACCTGGGAAGGAGCCAGCAGATGGCAGCCAATGGTCATTCAAGGTAATAATGAGAAAACCTTGAGTTCCTTACATTGATGAATGAAGCATTGATGTAGTCAGAATCTGGAACTCCTTCAACTGGTGTCAGATGGACTCTAGAATGATCATCTAGGAAAAAAAAAATTAATGTTTCAGTTAATGATACAACCAGGCCAACTGAGACATCTGTGCCTATATGCATTAAGATATCACTGAAACACTGTTTGTAAGAGCAATAATTTGGATGCACCTCAGCCATCATTCAGGGACTAGTTAAATAAATTAAGATGTACCCACAACAAGGAACAATGAGTTGATAAAAAGGAAAATGAATATTTCTGTTACTTGAAAGATGAACTGCCAATATACACTGTTAAAAGAAAAAAGTCAAAGCAATGTAATCAGAATACTAATTACATTTTTAAAATATACACAATATGCATATACTCACATATGAATAAGAAGACATGAGTATCTATAAATGTCTCAGAGAGTGGTCTCTAATATATTATGCACCCAAAAATACACCAGAAATTTTTTTAAAGGATAAATTTTTCTCAAGAAGGCAATTAAAAAAACAAAGCAAAATTCAAACATTTTGCTGTCACATCCCACTGGATTATGCATATCCCATTCTGCAGACCACTAGCTTAGACAAATGTATGTTATAAGGTTATACATCAACTAATTAGCAATGACTAACCCTGGGAAGGTGTTATGAAGAGAACTCTGTATTAGGATTTCTTTGCCATAAGCACTATAAAAAACCGTAACAACCATGCACATCCTATCTGGTCCCAGTGAAACTGCTCCTCTTGACCTAGAAACTTTAGTCCTACCACAAAAACCTGCTCAAGCTCCCTCGCTGAACTTTGTAAGCACCTGGGTCACTCTGGGGGACCATAAAGGTTCTTCCCGCCCAAAGGCTCGACAATCCTTATTACCAACCCCCCTATGATCAATCACAAGATTCTTCCCATCCTCAAAAATATCTGGCTAGAGATGTAGTTTAAGATTATATGCCAAGAAACTCTGCAAACACTCACAAGGCAAGATGTTTACATATCGATTTTTTTCCTTGTTTTCCTCCTTGGAGGCAGCTTCACAGGTGGCTTGGATAGGACAAGCAGGGAGAGCCTAAAAGGTTAAGAGAAATTAGAGGAAGTTACTAACAGAGATAAACACCAAACATACAAAATGCTGCACCATCCCCCAATCTGACAGCAAGTTCTACCCTAACTTGGGGGACAAAGATGGGCTCAGGTGAACACTTGCAGCCTAACACAGAGAGTGCGCCTCTCCTCTAAATAGCCTGCAAGCTCCTTAGAGTTTAACACCAAGAATCTGCAGGGGGCAGAATGCCCTTACTGTTACTATAAGCGCAGCATGCTCTTTATATGATTACTGTATGGTTAGGGACCTGTTTCAATGCTGGGTCAAAATGGACCACCCCTGTAAACAGGAATGGGGACATAACTGAAGGGATGGGCCATTTATCCCCATATTAACCAACATGCAAAAATGAAAAGCAACTCAAAGTGAACCACACAGGAGGGGTCTGAATGGTCAGCTGAGTTAGGCCCTCTCTAGGGACCTGAAGGGAACGAGAAGCCCAGCTTATCACAAGGCAAGGAAGCTAGGACAGGCAGGTGGGTGGGAAGACATTCACATGGATGCAGCAGTTAGGAAGCAGAGGATTTGAGTGAGGTGACACTGAACCTGCAGCAGTTTTGGAGCAAATGTAAATTAGCTAGTAGTGGGAAGTTTGTGGATAAAAATAAATGGTCTGACATGAGATAGTCTGGACTGTATGAACTTAAAATCTGTTAAACTTTCTAGGACCCCATTTTCTTATCTTTAAAACTGGGTTAATAATATCTGCCATGTAAGAAGTAAATACCAAAATCTCAAGTCTAGCACAGAACAAGCATTCAATAAATTGATTTTATAGTGGGAAGCTAAAGCTTTACTATTTGAACCACTTTCCTCTTATGTGTTCCATATATTCAAAATTAAAAAGCAAGAAAGGAAATAGTTCAAAATTCCAACCTAGACAACCTTTCTGACAAGTGATTTGGAAATATGTTTCATGAACCTTAAAACTATCCATGCTTTGACCTAGCAACTCTACTTTTGAGAATCTAGGTAAAGTAAGAAAAATCTCTTTGTTCACATTATTTACTTTATTGTCATTTGGAAGGATCCAAAACTGAAAACAACCTTAGTATTCAGCAGTAGGGGAACAGTTAAGTAAGTTATGGTTCATGTATTACTTTTCATTTGTTTTTTCAATAGATATAAATTAGTACCTATTAGGCACCAGGATAAATACAGAGCAAACAGTGGTGAATCAATCATATACACAGTTCTTGTTCTCAAGGACAATACAAACTTGTGAATGAAAAACATTAAACAAATAAAACATAAATTACACACCATGAAAAATACAATGAAAGAATAGAATGCTATTATAGAAAGTATCAGAAAGCCTAAGAAATACCCAAATTCAGATTAAGGGTAGGTCTCTATGAGGAAAAAGGAGTGTGAAAAATAATATCCTAGGCAATGAGACCAGCAATGTCACCAGCCTAGCTGTGTGAGCTAACTGAAAGGTCAGTGAGAGTATGTATTATACAGACAATGTGGGTGGTGGGGATGGCAAGAGGAAGTAGACGAGAAGGGCCTGGCAAGGTTGGATCACACAAGTCCACGTAGGTCCCTGAACAGTGACTGAATTTTATTTTAAGTACACGAAGAAACCATTAAAGGTTTTTCAACTGCAATCCAGTTTACATGTTAAAGAATCACTCTGGCTGCTATGCGGAAAAGGGACCAGGAGGAAGGCGAGAATAGGAACATGGAAGGAGGATGGTAAAAGGAAAAAATGCATCTGACATACATTCTGGAGTTAAAGCTGGAATGAAGGGAAGGTGGGTTGGGAAAAGAGACATGAATAAAGGATAACTCTCAGGTGCCTACCTTTGGTAATCAAAAAAATATATTATTAAATAAAAGAAATGCCAGTCTAAAAGCAACTTATTTTTCCAGATAGATGCAAAAGCTTTAAGAAGGGAGCAAATACACTTCCTGAGAACTAGCAAGATCATGGTAGGAGAAATTAAAGTGGAAGACCCTAACAGGAGTCGGGGTCTCATAGTCTGTCTGCCTTCAGTTACTCAAGAGAGCTTCCTTTCAGAGTTAAAACGCTGCCAGTTCTGCATGTCACTATACTGAGAAAGGCAATTCCTTGGATCCTATGCTCCCAATACATAAAGGGGAAAAGAGAGTTTCCTGGGTTGGACTCTAACACATAGAACAGAGACATTACTTAAGACTGGAACTTCCCAGTTCACCTTTGGTTTGCCCTCTTCCAGACAAGCTAGATTTCCACAGGTTTCCACCCTGGTACAGGGAAGGATGAGATACAAGTTTTTAATGCCCTCATGACTAAGCCAGAGGCATTTTTCCATGTACACCCTTGTCTAAAACGATGTAGAACAAAGCAGTGACAGCAAGACTCTTGAAAACAGTCCTCAGGGGTCAGTTGTGACTATGAACACACCTCATAGTCCTATCAGCATTCCTAGCTCCCCACAGTCATGATGAAGAAAAACTAGGGGCTCCAGCCAGGCTGAAACCCCTAAAAGGAAAGTCAGGAAGCAACAAGAGCCACTGTTTGGCAAGAGAAAACAAAGGGCCTTCCTAGAGAACCTGGTTTTACATGCAAAGAGTCAGACTGAACAGCCTACGGCAGGGATGAAAACAAGGTGAACCCTACCTACTGTTTTAGTTTCCGCTCTGAAAAACCTAGCTCACAGAGCCAGGCACAAGCAGCTGACCCAGAAGGCTACCAGATTGTTAAAATCCCTAGAAACACTAGGAGGCATCAAAGACCATTTCATTCCTTGCTTAAGCCTTTACTGGAGACAAGGCTATGTATGAAATTATTTCTTCTTATATGTCAAGTTTTTTAAAAAAAATGTTTTTCAATTTTTACATTAAAAAAAAAAAAGGATATCCATCATACAACTTAACTTAGAAGTTCTCTTTGGGCCCTTTCTCTTCATATCCTGTTTTTTTCCCCTCCCACAACTTAGAATTCCGTGTTACCATCACCTTGCTTTATCTGTATCCCGTACATTTTGTATTCTCAAACAATATATGTATTTTTTATCAGTCTATTTTTTGATAAAAGTGGAATCATAATCAAATGGTGACTTTTTTTTTTTCTTGCCCAACATTATATTCTGAAGATTCCCTCAGGCTGTTACAGGTAGCCAAAGTTCATTCACTTCAGCTACTCTGAAGCACTCTGTTTTGAGACCATACCAACATTTATTTATCCATTCTTCTACTGATGAATATTTGGGTTGTTTACAGTTAATAATTCTGCATTGAATACTAATTTTATGTGTTTCCTCATGCACATGTACAAGCGTTTCAAGTATGAGAATCTCTAACCTCACCAGGTAAGGCCAAACTGTTCTTCGAGACAGTCGTACCAATTTACACTCCCCCCAGCAATATTAAGTGTTCCAGTTGTTCTGGATCTTCACCAACGTTTGCTAATGTCAGACTTTAAATTTATCAAATGTAGGCTTAATCTACATTTCTCTGAATATTAATGAGGTTCACCATCTTTCCAGAGTTTACTGGTCAACAGGGTTCCCTCTTCTGTGAAGTACCTAGTCAAGGATTTCCCCTATATTTCAACTGGATTGCTTATTTTCTTTTTTTTTGGATTGCTTATTTTCTTATTAATCTGTAGTTCTTCCTTCTAGATATTCATCCTTTGTCTGTACAAGTGTTACAAATATATTTTACTAAGCTTGTGGCCTGCCCTTTCATTTCCTTTGTCATATTTATGGACAGAGTTTTGCATTATAAGGTAGCCAAGTTGATCTTTCCCTTTATCAAAATTTTAAATCTTAGGAATCCTTTTTTGCTGTGAGATCATAAGCATATGTTCCTGCATTTCTGTCTCTGCTTCATTGTTTTGTCTTTTAAATTTCAGTATCTACACCAACTGGGACCTATTTTTTGTTTGGTCTGAAACAAGAATTCAACTTCAGATCTTCCCATAGGGTTACCCAACTGTCCCAGCACTACTCATTGTAAAGACCATCCTTTCCCCCACCAAAACTACCATGGTATTTCTGCCATAAATAGGTTTCCACTCACACATGAATCTGCTTTGGGGCTATTTTGTTCCAGTGGTCAATCCATCTATTCCAGTGCCAATAGAAAACTGTCTTAATTTTATAGTAACTCTTTATATCTGGTAAGGCAGGTCTCCTCACCTTGTTCTTCTTCTTCAGGAATGTCTTGACTATTCTTGAATCTTTTCTCCTCCATATAAATTTTAGAATCAGCTTGTCAAGTTCCACAAAAAACCTGTTGGGATTTTTATTGGAATTGCATTGAATCTATATATCAGTTTGGGGAGAAGTGACATCTTTACAATATTGAGCCTTCTAATCAATCCACTGATCTTAACTCTTCACTAGTTTAGGATTTTTCTTTAATGTCTTCAAATACTTTTATAATTTTCTCCAAAGATTTTGCAAATATTTTGTTAAATTTATTCCTAAGCACTCTACATTTTGGATGCTATTGTAAACAGCATTTTTAAAATTTATTATCATTTTTCTAATCATGGCTTGTGTACAGAAATGCATTAATTTTTTATCTTGTTTTTGTATCTATCAACCTTGCTAAAGTAACTTACTAATTCTAATAATATATCTGATGAGTATTTGAATTTCTTCAAGGACAATATTCTCCTCTGAAAAAATGCTTATTTTGTTTCTTCCTCTCCAATCCTTAATATCTTTCATTTCTCTTCTTGCCTCATTGTGCTGCCTAAGATCGCCAGTACGGTGCTGAGTCTCATTCTTTTCTAAATCTGAATCTCCCTGCAAACACTAACTGGAGAGTCATCAGTGTCGGAGCACTCTGCCATAATGGTCAATCTGCTCCCTTTTAAGGTAGTTTATCACATCTCGGAAAGTTCTGTTTAGAAGGACCCAAAACCTAGACACATGTTTCTTTTGTATTTCCCTTGTCCTGACTAGTGGAAAACCCAGAGGTCAGCTGGAGCCTTCTCTGTCCCCTGGAAACCCATTAACCCCCAATTCCCTGGACTATTAAATTCTGACACAGTTCCTGCTGATTCCCATAGGCCTTCGGCTCTGATGCATCTATTTTGAGACAACTCGTCAATGTAGAGGCTATTCTGCCTCCACCTCACTCAGATGCCACACAGTTCCTGTAACCAGATTACACACACACACGCTTCTCCACCTGGAAGGCAGCATTAAGCAGTCTCTACAAGGACGCAGACTTGCAGCAGGGAGGGTGTCACATCTTGCAATTCACAGATTTGGATCATCTCACTGGCTCGACTCTTTCCTCTCTTCTCTGTCACCTATCCCCTTCCTCTCAGGAGATAACTACATTTTGCTTTTTTAAACAAACAAACAAACAAACAACACCTTGAATGCTTTAGAAATCTCAATAGGTGGCTTTTTAAAGTGTTTCTTTTAGATAAATTCAATGTTTCTAACACAAAAGCTGGTCAATAAAAAATTCTAGCTTGGGGCACCTGGGTGGCTCAATGGGTTAAAGCCTCTGCCTTCAGCTCAGGTCATGGTCCCAGGGTCCTGGGATCGAGCCCCGCATCAGGCTCTCTGCTCTGCTGGGAGCCTGCTTCCCCCCCTCTCTCTCTCTGCCTGCCTTTCTGCCTACTTGTGATCTCTGTCAAATAAATAAATAAAATCTTTTAAAAAAAATTCTAGCTTATAACTCTAGGGCGAAGGCCATCACCTGGAAATTTCAACCATGGGGGAGCTTCATGGAAATGCTGCACACTCTCCTTTTAGCCTATCAAATATCTGAAAACAGCTGTCATATCTTATGCGTATTATTCCTTCAGCTGTTCACCTCCATAATCCAATTTTTCTCCAGAACAATTTCCCATTTAGTGATTTTCCTTTTCACAGAGACGTGATCACAAGACTCATAACAAAACTCAAGCTGGGGACACCAACTCTTTATTCTACATGCTATATGTCAAAGTACAGTGGGTATTATGCTAAAGCTAAAGTCTGTTAGTTTCATTTATGATATTAAGAAACTGTTTTGTAAAATGTTATGAAAAGAATATGCTTATTATAAAAGAAAAGTCAGGGGCACCTGGGTAGCTCAGTGGTTTAAGCCTCTGCCTTCAGCTCAGGTCATGATCCCAGGGTCCTGGGTTCAAGCCCCACATTGGGCTCTCTGCTCAGCAGGGAGCCTGCTTCCTCCTCTCTCTCTGCCTGCCTCTCTGCCTACTTGTGATCTCTATCTGTCAAATAAATAATAAAATCTTAAAAAAAAAAAAAAAAGAAATACTTAAAAAAAAAAAAAAAAAAGAAAAGTCAAATAATTCAGTAAAAAGTAAAAGTTCCCTATCATGTTTCTTATGTCTTTTAACCCCCTTGTAGAAAGCCACTGTTCATAGCTCCAGACTTTAAAAAGTATTTTTGGAGGGCACCTGGCTGGCTCAGTTGGTGGACCATGTGACTCTTGATCTTGGGGTTGTGAATTCGAGCCCCATGTTAGGTGTACAGATTACTTAAAAAATAAAATCTTAAAAAACAAAAAAGTATTTTTAAAAGGGGGATTATACCAATGTATAGTCCTCTGCAATGTCTTTTCTCCCAAAACAGTGACTTAGAAATCTAGGTTCAGACATTTATTTTAATGATAGTATAAAATTTCATAACGGATACAAGAAATCATTTAGCTAATCTGCTATTTGATATTTGCTTTTCATTTTACTTTCTTTGCTATTATAAATAATGCTGTAATGAACGACCTTCAGGGAACACATACTTGGTTTTGTGTCAGAGTCCCAGAAGTTAGGTCAGATAGTGTAAACATATGAAATCTGACTGATACTAGCAAATCATCCTTCCAGTGCTATACCAATTTAAACTTGCTCTACCTGTGCACAAGAACATCTGTATCCACAGGTCTCTGCCCATACTTGATACCAATCTTTTAAAATTTTCAAAACTAACAGGCCCAAAATAATGGTTAGTTTTAATCTGGATCTGATTATTACATGTAATTCAGCTTTTAATTCAGTTTAAAGAACATTTGCTTTCTTCCTGAGAACTATTAATTTTTCTACTGCAATGTTTAGTTTTGTCTCACAGGTCTGTAGCATCTCTTTATGTTTTATGAAAGTTTCTCTTTCTACCTGTGGCAAACAGTTTCTCCCAGTTGGCCACTTTTTTTTTTTTTTTAAAGATTTTGTTTATTTATTCGAGAGCATGCAAGCAAGCACAAGTTGAGGGGGGGTGGGGAGAGCAGAGGGAGAGGGAGAAGCAGGCTCCCCACTGACTGAGCAGGGAGCCCAATGTGGGGCTTGACCTCAGGACCACGAGATCATGACCTGAACCGAGGGCAGATGCTTTACTGACTGAGCCACCCAGGCACCCAACTGGCTACTTTTTTATGGCGTCACTTTTCATAGGAATATAAATATTTTAATGTATTTATTATCTTCCAATATATTCCACTGTGCCTTCTGATTCTTGTGTTTTGCTTAAAATGGCCTTCCTCACCCCATGATTATAAGCATATTATTCTGGTAGACACAAATTGGTGTGCTTGCCCTAAGTGTTGCTGTTCTCTTCCCTACTAGGGCTGGATACAGGCACAACTGCACCTGAGCCACACTGTGCCAATCTGGATTCTCAGGACTGTGTAACCAAGAAAGCATAGAGATCTCCCTAGAGGGCCCCAGAGCCAGCAGGATAGGGCCTGTTCTGCCCAAGGTTTGGTAGTCTACCTCAGCTTTTGATTCTCTCAGCTTCTCCAAAGTCTTCCCAATTAATGGTTTGGGGGTTTTTATTTGTTTCTTAATTTGCTTGAGTTTTTTTTTTTTTTTTTCTTTAATTTATTTGACAAGAGAGAGTTCACAAGAGGGCAGGCAGAGAGGGGGCGGGGAAAGCAGGTTCCCTGCTGAGCAGAGAGCCTGATGTGGGGCTTGATCCTAGTTAACCCACTGAGCCACCCAGGTGCCCTGACTTATTTTTAAATAAAAGACTTTAACTGACTTAGCAGTTTCCTATCAGAGAGGGGCTGTGGCTGGAAGACTGAGGGGAGAAATGTGGGTGAGGTGAGCCTGATTACTGGGTTCAGATAAAGGGAAAGGCGCTGTTAACCAGTTTTCAGGACGGGAAAGGGCAAGCCACTCCTAGTTCACAACTGCACTCAGTCACTTCAGTTACTGCTTCCAGTTGCCTGGGGTATGTTCGAGCTGGTGGGAAACAGGGAGGGGAAGCCCAATTAAAAGGAGATGAGGAATGCTGAAACCAAGGGGTAGTGCAAAAAATCAGACAATGAAATGAGGAAAAGTCCAGCTCTGATATCAAATGTTTGTCTCCAAAAATAGCACAAAACTTAAGGGCCTTTCTGACTGTGCCATCTATTTTGCTAAACCAAATGTTAAGATTTCAGTATCCTGCTGGCTACCGAATGTTAATGCCAGTGGGACACCTATGTTTCCTAGGCCACTCATGTGAAAGCCAGGGTCTTAAGTGAGATGACAACAGTGCTGAAACAGAGGAGCTGGAGAAAGCCAACTGTTAATCTTCTCCAATACTCTCTACTGCACCCTGCTTTCGTGAGAAAGACAACTGCCCCGTGACTCTGCTCTCATCGCTCATGGACAATCACGATGCAAGCACAACACAATGCGGAGGTTAAAATACATAAACAGAAATAAAAGCAAAGAGCTGATACTTGGAGGAAACTGCAGGAATTCTTTGAGTTGGATCATCAAAAATTGTAGGAATAGTTGTTGATACAGATTTTGGAGATCTTAGACCAAGGAGGGAAGAGCATCATTTTTGGGTAAGGCCAAATTTCTAGTTATGGTATGGTTGACTGAACTTCTGCATGTAGTATAACAGCTCAAGAGCCTGGTCACAAAATGGCAGGCTAGGTTGGCCAATGGAAACCTGGACTGAATGCTAAAGTCAGCTAGGTAACCATGAAAAGCCGAAAGCCCCTGGCACAAAGTGGGGGATTATCAGAGCTACCAGGGTTCCAAGAGGCTCAACCTTCCTGCTGACACCTTCACTGTGTCCCTAATGCGATCCACCAAGTGTGATCTTTCAGAAGTGCTTCTGTGACTTCACCAGAGCGAGATGCTCGTGGAAGGGACTGGCTTCAAAATGGGATTCTCATCCTTCCCTGGGATGGAAGGAGCCTCAGAGGCCAGAGTCTCCAGGGCTCAGACATCTCTAGTTGTGGATAAGTTATTGGGAAGCTCCCAAAAATAGGAATGGGAGGCAGCCAGCACAGGTGAACTAAGGGGGCCTGACTAGACTGCCAAGCTACAGAGAGGGCCTGTCAACGTGGGTCAGTTCATGACCCAGAACCCTTCAATGTTAGGCATGTGAAAGGAAGAACTTCACATAACATCAACACTCATATACCAAGAACTTTCTCTTCATCTTCCCCTAAGAATTTACACCCACTGACCATGATAACTCCACTGGGTAAAGGAAAATACACCTTGGGGATCTAGCAGGTCCTGGCCTTGAGCTACCTAATCTCTGGGAACCTAGAATGCCACTATTCTATGCTAGTTAGAATGGAGCCTTTGCAGGCCAGGTAACAGAAAGAGTGTTGGCCCAAACCGCACTTACATTAGGAAATACCTACTTTCCCAATGTATGGTTAGAATAGCTATCTACAGCAAGTGGCAGAATTCTCACACTCGTCTCTTATCCCAGTGGATAAGAAGGACCATTAAAATAGCAAGAGCAAATGCAAGCTGGAGCAGTAATCTCTTTACCAAAAGGCTAAGAGGAGTTACAGAGGTCCTAAGTCTCTAGGTGAGTTATAGAAGTGCTACAGAAGACTATAAGTTGCAGAATAATGAGACAGTACATTTACATGTGTGAGTTTAGTGATGGTATGAAGCGAGTGCTCAATGACTTCCGGCGTTAACTATTCCGATGCTTCCTACCACCACCTCCCCACATGCAAGCTACAAAAGAAACTAGCATAAGAGACCGACAGTGTTTAAGGATGTCAGTGGATTACAATATATGTATCACGTAGAACTGCCAATTTGTAGGTGCTTTTCCAGACGCACTCTCCTTTCCTACAGATTAACATAACCGCTGGTACCTAAAATATAGCTACTGATTAATAGCTATATCTTCTTCCTTTATAGTGCACAAAGACTACATGAAGCAGTTCCCATTCTCATGGCAGGAGCAGCCCCAGTGATAAATCATCTTGACATCTATCTGATGTGATCTGGTTCATCAGGATTTTGTTGGTTTCATAGGCCATCACCCCGACAACTATGCTGATGGCATCAAGCTGACAGGACTTGAAAAGCAGGAATATATGTATGTTAGATGTACATGTTAGACATAAAAATAAAAACAGAGTGGCCTGCCACTTCTGCCAAGTTTTCTGAAAGTTAAAGGCCTGTGGCATGTCAGGATATCCCCTCCAGCATAAAAGACATGCTGCTGTTCCCTATCCATTCCCCCCACAGTCCCCTAGGAAGGACTGATGCTTGTTGAGCCATTTTGGATTTTGAAGACAGCATATACCACATGCTGGTGTCCTGCTCTGACTCGTTTATTGACTGATCTGAAAGAGAAGACTCTCTAGTTAACCCAGGCCACAGAGAAATAGGCTCTGGTTGATCTTGTGGGGCCCTAAGTGTCTGTGCTTAAGGCTAAGCAGGAAAATCATAATGCACAACATTAGGATTTGGAGACAAAACCATGATCCTGTCAGCAAGATCATGTTCCTAGCTTAGCACTGGGCTCTGGTAGAGACCAAATGCCTGACTGTGGGTCACAAGATATGCAAGTGACTTCAACTGCCCATCATCAATTAAGTATCACATGTGATTCCATAAGCCACAAGTTTGGACATGTCCAACAGAATTCTACACCCAGATGGAAGTGATGTGTACAGGACACTTGCCACATAGCCACTCCTTCAACAGACACAGGAGAATTCCAATGATATCAACAGTTAGTGGAAGAAAAAAGTCCAGCCTGGTGCACAAATGGCTCTGTGAGACGTACTGGCCCACTCTAGAAGTGGACTGCTATGGGATAATCTACTTAAGGGATGACTCTGAATGAATATAAAAGAGAAATCCTTCCAGGAAACAGACCTTCAGGCAAGGTATCACACTACCTCACTGGAGGTCAGGATCTAAGCCGATCCCTGGATGGTGGATAACTGGAACAAGAAAGACAGGAAATATTTATGCACCATGGGTATGCTCACCAGACAGCACTCACTGTCAAAAATCCAGGAGATGTTGCTCAGCCCTTTCCTTCACTGTCCCAGCACTGGGCCAATGAGCCCATGAACATAGTGGCTGTGGTAGCATGGCAATGGGGCTATCACCATAATATTTGTTTCAATTTGCCTACCATGCCTCCAGGAATACCACCTCCATCCAGGGATTTACCGGAATGCTTTACCTCAGGCAATATTCCTCCAAACAACTCACTTTACAGAAAAAGAAGTCTGGCCTGGGGTCACATCCCCTCTTATCCAGAAGCAGTGGGCACTACAGATTATGAAAGAGCAGAGTGCCTACTGGGGACTGAGCTCTGGTGCTAAGGCTGGGGTATTATCTTGGGGGATGAGGTAAATGTTTCAATGAATAATGAGCATTAAACGGTGTCATTTTTCCAATAACCAAAAAATGAGTCCAAGTTATTTCATTAACTCTTTCCTAGTAAATGGTGTCCTACTTTAACTACTTTAACTCTTGCTTCCTTTTTATCTATTCTCCACTTTGTAGCTAGTGATTTTCTCAAGAGTGCAAATCTGACCATATCACTCTCTTACTCCCCTAATCCCTTCAGTGATGGGAACAGATATGAGGGATGACTCACCTACCCAATAACTATTCCTTCCTTCCTCTTTGCTACTATGGCTACCATTCTGTAGAGTTGTTTGCCTATCCCCTACACGACACAGGAATAATCCAGACTGATCTGAGTCAGTTGCAGTAAGCTTATTTTTCTCTTGCTTGGGACTGATTTAAGGAGTTTACAAGAAGGGAAGTCTTCAGAACCTCTTGGGAAAGTTTTCCTCCCTGATAAAGGAGACACACAGGATGAAACAGTCATCCTTTTCCCACTGGGCCTTGTTATACCTCCATCTGGCATTCAGAACTGAGGAAGCCATTTTGGCAACAAGAGGGGAGCCAGTCTAAGAGATAAAGTTCACACATGGCTGAGTAGGAGATGTAAAGGAAACGGAGAGTTTAATAATGCCCAGGTTGATGAATTAGCCAACTCTGGAACTGCTCCTCTATGTCCATCACCTCTCTATAATTATTACCATCTTATATCGATGTATTAGCACCTCTGATCTTAACCCTTGCAGCCCCTAACTGTACTCCTTGCATCTACTCTGGTCTCCCCATGGGATCTTCTCTATTTAGCAGCCAGAGATATTTTTTCCAAAATATAAATCTGGTTGGTCCATGGCTTTTCATTTCATTCATGATAATCTACAACATCTACAGTCTGGCCCAGTCTTCTTCCATGGTTTCCTCTTTGCCACCTGCCCAAATCTTTGCCTTTAAGCCACATGTAGCCCTTTTTAAAATTTTTCAAATGTGCCCTTCTGTTACCCACCCTCACTAGTGATAGTTTGGCTCCTGCTACTTCCAGTGCCTGGAACATTTCCCACTCTCCTTTACCAATGCCCTTGCCTATGATTAGGTCTCAATTAAACATAATATCTTAAAAAAAAAAAAAACCTATAATATCTTCAAGAAGTTCTGAACTGGGATAAGAACTGCTGGGGTAGTCATACCAACTGGCATGTTCAGCTTCTTTAGGGAATTATTAAAAACAAAACAAAACAAAAAACTACCCCACATGAGGCCTGTGCTCAATCGTCTTCCATGATCCTCATTTCTATACTCATTTACACCTACTGTCTGTTACTTATGACACTGTGGGACCCGTTTCAGACCCCAACATGCCACCTCTTAATATAGACTCCTACTACTATGCACCAGTCCGTCATGTCCTATATTGCTGTCTGAACTTAAACAGTTATTTTTGCTCTTGTTTATGGGGATTTCCCTACTAGACGCCAAGTCCCCTGAGTGTAGAGACTGGATCTGTTTTTGCTCCCCAGCAAATCTCTGGCACCTAGCACATATTAGATGCTTGATAAGTATTTATTAAACAAAATAACAGATGCGATGATGAATGGATGGATGGATGGATGGGTAGATGAGAGAGTTAAGACAAATCTTATTTCATTTCCTATCTATGATCACATAGGAAAGGAGTCTAGTAGAAAATTTCTCACCTCTTAACCCATTAGAAACCTGTTTTCTACCCCATGACTGAAAAGGCCTGACCTTTGGTCTGCCTTCCTCCCTGCCAACATGCCAGCCTCAGCAAAGAACTCACGTTGAATTCCTCTCTGAAGAGCTTATTGTCATCAGCCATTCTCCGGTTAATCTCCTCTTCCAGCTTGTCCACGGGCAGGGGTGGATACTTCCTGTTGGTGCTTGGGGACCTGGCCAGAAGTGGCACGCTCTGGGGTTCTGAAGTATACAAGCGGGGAGGTTGGTCAGGTGCTCTGGAGACCAAATTGGGGATTCTACCTCATGCACCAGGCCACCAAGGACTAGGTCTGTTTTCTTCAAGTTTTCCCCCTATCCCTTGTATAATGGGGAAACCCTTTATTTCTTGATTTTCTTCTCCACGAAGGTTCTCCATGTCATGAAGGGGTGCCTTACCCACATCCTCAGTGCGACCATTGGATAAACGGAAAGAATTGGAATGGCTCCCAGCTTGCTTGTATTTCTTAAACCTACAGAGAAAATGTTCATAGTGAAAAAGTAAGCACAGAGTCAAGAGACTCCAATCACTGGCCTTATAATTCCACATATCAATTCAGCTTCCTAAACCTCCTTTACCAAATAAACATGTTCTTTTAGAGAGGAGTCCTGCATATGCTGAGGCAGCTCCATTTCATGGTAACCCAGTGCTCTGGATGCTCCTGCTCATCCTAAGCACACTAGAATCCAACTCAGGTGCCATAACAGTATATTCTGGCTTTGTAGGGCTCCTCCATGTGGCTCCAAGTGCAGGACTCACTGGAGATGACCACCACACCAGGTGGGGAAGGGCTAAGAGGGCAGAATACAGTGGAGGGGAGATAAGAATGACCCTATCAAACAAAATCCTGGTATTTCCCCCAGTACAGTCAGGAAGAAGCCCAGAGCTTCAGATTGAGTGGGCACAGGTCTGGTTCAAGTCTCCTGCAGAACAGAGGAGACTTACGACAAACTGGAGGGGTGCATAAGGTTCTGCTCTCTTTATCCCTGCAAAACAACAGAGGGAGCACAGAGCAGCTTAAACCAAAGATAAGGGTGGGGTTAATCCTAATCAGCCAGGGCAGTAACTTCAGCAGGGAAAGGACCAATGCAACTTCCTTTTCTCTCCCTTGGGGTTCCCCCTCCTTGTTTTTTCTCCCTGTGGGAGCAGTAATATCTAGAGGACCCTGAAGAAAGAAAGAGGAACTCTGTAATTCACATAGTTCAGTTTAGTGCACTAGGGTTAGGGATCCTAGATTTGTCCCAAACTTCCCCTAACTAGAAATAGAATAGGTCTCTATTTACCACATCATCTCCAATCGGGTACTGTTAGGGGTTGCTTCAGCAGGGCTGGATCTAAGGGTCTTAAATCAGCCATCAGTAATAACACAGACTATATAGCTTTTCCTTCAACCTCAAACCACCATCCTGGGCTTTAGGTTAAACTGGAATTGGGGAACTGAATTTGGGCAGATGGAAGCGAAGGAGGGGGGCTAGGTCTTGAAGAAAACTATGTAGAGCTTTTAAATCATTTCTATGTAGAATTTTAATTTTAATATTATAGAACATTCCCCTCTATTCTATTCACTGTCCTTATCCTACTATCTTCTGGACTGTGTGGGCTTAATGAGACCCTGGTGTACTGAAAAAGAATCCAAGATAGTGCAGAAGCTTTAGAATTCAGACTTTAGCATTTAGCATGCTCACCTTAACATGTACAGAACTATGATAATGAACACGATCACTAGCAGAGAGGAGAGGGCCACCATCACCGCAATAATTGGCGTCTCATCTGAAATTGAGAACAAAACATGTTATTACCATTGTGTGCAATGGAGGGCTCAAGTCAGCTTCTCAGGGAAACACCCAGATAAGGAAGATGGGCTCATTCCATGCTTCTGTAGCTTTCAGGGCATAGACAGAGTGAGTGAGAGAGAGAATATTTCCCACAGCTACTGCAGGGCCAGTGTGGGTGGAATGGGAGGGAAAAGGTAGGGAGGGGAACCTAGAGTGATGCACCTATCCCATCTCTGACTTGTACATTTGTTTACTCTCTCTCCCTGGATTAGAATAAAAACCCTCTGAAGGCTTCTTTCAAAGCCATAGAGCCTAAAACAGTGCTTCGCACATAAAAAATACTCAAATATTTGAAAGCACAAACACATCAATCCTGATGGCAGGCTGGGTGTGCACGGCCAACAATGTACTCTGTCCCAGGCTCAATAGGCTCCATCTAGAGGAGGATGGGAGAGGAAGGAAAAAGGACAGTTTTCCTATCGTAAACGCAAATAGTTTCCGGGCACAGAGAATAGTGTTCCCGATTAAAGCAGGGAGACATTATTAGATCCTTAAGCACTATGTATCTAAAATGCTGGGTACTCTTTTCTACCTCTTTCCACAACCACCTTTTACCAGGAGCCCAACTATAGCAACATCTGGCTTGGAAACAGAACGACTCCTCCCTTCATTCCACAGGGCCCCACTTCCTATCCACCCAATACTTAGCCTCCTTTCTCATGGCAGCTGACCAGGTGCTGACTCATCTTCCTCCAGTCCCACATCCCCACCATGAACTACACAACCAGTCTGAGTTTATAACTATCTTCATCATTTCCCCTTCTGCTAAAAGGGAGGGCATGTCCCTCCCATGTAAAGGTCAATCCTGTCACATATGGTCTGGATTACATCCATTACTGTCACCTCAACAACTTGTCTTCTTGACCAGCAACTATGTGCCAGGCACTGCTCCAGACTCTGGGAACAGAGAAATGAGTACGCAGACAAGTGACCTGTGAGCCTACATTCTGGGGGAAGCAGCGGCACACTATTCAGAAACAAGTAAACATACAATTTCAGACAGGGACAAGTGCTTTGAAGAAAAGACGAGTAACAGCATAGAGACTGATGGGTTGGAGGGAGTTATTTTAGAGTAGTTCGGGCAGGTCTGAAGTGCTTACACTGAGCAGAGGTCTGAATAATGTGAAGACATAAACCATGCGAAAATCTGGGCAAGGAACTTTCTAGGCACAGGAAATAGCAAGCATAATACCCCTTAGCAGCTTGGAGAGTTCAAGAAATAGCACAAAGGCCAGTTTTAGTACCAGATGTGACTGGAGGGGTGGGCAGGAACCTGAAGACTTGGGGCTTCGTACACCATAGTAAGCAGTGTGGATTTAATTTTGAATGTGAAGAGAAGCACTATGTGATTGGAGGAGTCTGAAAAGGGCAGAAGTATCACTGGATTTACATTTTTTTAAAAGATCAGCTAGCTAAACTGACTCATAAGCAGTAGTCATGAGGTGGGAAGTAATCCAGCAGAATATGGTGTCACTAGGAAAAGAAAAAATGAAACAAGGTGGGATCGGGAGGGAGACAAACCAAAAGAGACTCTTAATGTCATAAAACAAACTGAGGGGGGTAGGAGGGGTGAGGGGTTGGGAGAGGGTGGTGGGGTCACATTATATGTTTAAATAAAAAAGCTTAAAGAAAAAAAAATAAAGAATAGAGATCAGAAAAAAAAAATATGGTGTCACAAAAGCCAAGAAAAGAGTTTTTCAAGGAGAGAGTAATCAATCAGATATTACAAAAGACTAGGTAGGTGAATTTCACAGAGAAGTAAAATTGGATTTGATAAGACAGCAGCTAAGACTGTTTTAAGAGTGGTCTCAGTTGAGTAGTCGGTGAAGCAGCATAAATGGAGTGAAATAAAGATGGAAAGAGAAGACAGTGAGATATCAACTCTTTATCTGAAGTGAGGACTTCTACCATAAAGAGGTGCAGAGAGAATGAACAGCAACTGGAGGGACATGTGGGACAGAGGGGTTTTGTTTCGTTTTGTTTTGGTTTTTGAGATGGGAGGTATTATACCTTGTTTCTTCTTCTTCTTCTTTTTTTTTTTTTTTTACATTTTATTTATTTATTTGACAGAGAGAGAGAAGAGAGCAAGCATACAAGCAAGGGGAGCAAGAGAGAGAGAGAGAGAAGCAGGCTCTCTGCTGAGCAGGGAACCCTATGCAGGGCTCGATCCCAGGACTCTGGGATCATGACCTGAGCGAAAGGCAGACACTTAACCTACTGAGCCACCCAGGCACCCCACCATGCTTCTTTGTTGATGGCAATTTTCAAACACACCCTGGTATGCAGCTCTCATCTCAAAATGAGCATTCAAACTACTCCCTCCTCTTTGAAGAACTTTCATTTCTTGGTTTCCACAACAAAGCATGCTTCTGATTTTCTATCTCTTGGCTGCTCCGTCTCATTTTAACCTCCCTAGCTGTTCCTCTCTAACACAAGGTCTCTAAATGTCTGACTTCCTCGGGGTTATGTCCCTAGCACTCTTCTCTGCACTCCAGTGGATCAGACAGATGGCTGTAAGCGCAAATGATGCACTAGCAATTCCCACATTTGCACTGCCTGGTCAGATCTCTCTTCTGAGCCTATACGCCACCCCACTTAAATTTCACAGGCAATGCAAACCTTCCATGTCTAAAGCCTTCCCCTCACCATTCAGTAGAGAACACTGCCATGCACCCTACTGCTCAAGGAAAAAATGTGGATATCCCCTTGATTTCCTCTTACTTATTATCTGTATTCGACTCAGCTGCAAGTAATATGTTTTAGGGCTAAAATCAATGCCTCCAATTTGTCTGCCTTTTTCCATTCTGTTGCCAACACTGTAGCCTCAATCTCTATCCTCTCTCATCAGGATCATAGTAAGCCTCTGTCCACTGCTGATCCTTTCTCCACAAACCAGGCAGAGTGGTCTCTAAGAAAGCAAGCCAGATCATGTTCCTCTCTTATAAAACCTTTTCGTTCCCAAGCCTTTAGAATGAAATCTAATATCCTTATACCAGCCTAGAACAACCTCCCATCAGCTCCTGCTCACCCTATCTGCTGCTACGCTTTCCTTGCTCACTCCATTTCGGCCACTGGCACCCTTCATGCTGAGTTCATTTCTTCCTTAGGCCTTCAAACATGTCATGCCTTTCTGCTTTATATAGCCTCCCTCCATTCTTTGCCTAGCTACCTCATAGTCATCCAGTTCTAATTTCAAGCGTTACTCTTCCCAAAGAGGTCTCTTCTAACTTCCTACAACTAAATTACGATCCTAAGTTTTAGTTTCCTTAGTGCTAAAATAAGTTATGTGAAGGTTAAATGAGATCATCCATGTGAAGTTTCTGGTGCAGTAAGTAGCACACATTATGTCCTCACAGTCAGTATCGGCTATTATTTTCCCTGTTATTCTCATAAGGCACAGTTTTGCCCTTGATAATACCTCCTATACTTTGTAATTATATATTTATTTGAGTATAGTTGATTAAGGAGTGTCCCTCCTTTACACCATAAATTCCACAAGGGCAAGAATTATATATCTGCTTTGTTCCTCACCATATACCTAAAACCTAGACAAAATTTATCACACATTTGGCATTAAACAAATACTAGACTAATGATCTATCACTAAATAGGTCTTTGTTAAATGCCAATCACAATGTACACCAGGCATTAAAAGAAGGTAATTAGAGCCATCTGGCTTAAGATAGTGAACTGAATCTGTAATTTTACTTCTTTCTCTTCCCAAAAGTACACTGAAATGATAGAAGAAATATAAAAATACTAATGAATGAAAAGCATTATCTGGAAGGCAACAAAGAGTAGAATCAGCAGACCTGAAACAGGGGTCTTTGGAAGACAATGAAGAGGGACTGACTGGACTGCTGCAGAGATCAATGAGAGCCACAGAGCCAAAGAGCCTTCAGTTGAAAGGTAAATACTAGTTCAACCAGTCTGGGCCTGGAAACACCTCAAGCTTAGAGTCAGCCAGGCCTGGGAATGAGAGGGGAATGAGAGAATTGTATTTAACCAAAGGTTTGTCAGTGCAGGGCCAGCACATCGACAGGCTGAGTAACAAGCTGTGGTGCCCCATCCAGACTCAGTTGGGAAAACAGAACCCTACAAAGACTAGACGATTTGTCAGAGTGCTGATGGGTTTTTCCCCCCTCAACAGAAGTTGTACATATATTTTTAAACTCTGTATTACGGAAAACTTTCAAACTCACATACGTGTAAAGAGAACACTACAAAGTATCCCTGTGAACTTACCACTTTACTTCAGTGTTAGTGCTTACATGCTTTTCATCTCTTTCTTAATCTGATGATAATGACATTTTAGACCAGATCACTGTCCGTTGTAGGGGGCTGTCATGTGCAATGTAAAATGTTTAACAACATCCTTAGCCTCTACCTACTAGGTGCCAGTAGAAAACCTCAACTATGATAACCAAAGTCATCCACAGATATTGCCAAATGTCCCCCGGTGGGGGGAAAACCACCGAGCTGAAAGCCACTGGTCTATACCCAACTCCTCTGGATTATTTTATTTTAATTAATTAATTTATTAAGATTTTATTTTTTTTTTAATTTATTTTACAGACAGACGGCAAGAGAGGGAACACAAACAAGGCGGGTGGGAGAGGGAGAAGCAGGCTTCCTGCAGAGCAGGGAGCCGGATTCCGGGCTAGATCCCAGGACCCTGGAATCATGACATGAGCCAAAGGCAGACCCTTAACCGACTGAGCCCCCCAGGTTCCCCTTTATTTTATTTTTTTACAAGGATTTTGTTTATTTATTTGAGAGAGAGTGAATGAGAAAGATCACAAGCCAGGGGGAGTGATGGAGAGAGAAGCAGACTCTCTGCTGAGCAGAGAACCCGACACAGGGCCTGATACCCAGGACCCTGGGATCGTGACCTGAGCAGAAGGCAGACACTTAACGACTGAGCCACTCAGGCACCCCTCTTCCACTGGATTATTTTATTTTTATTTATTTATTTATATTAGATTTTATTTATTTATTTGACAGAGAGAGAGAGAGAGATCACAAGTAGGCAGAGGCAGGCAGAGAGAGCGGGGGAAGCAGGCTCCCTGCCGAGCAGAGAGCCCAATGTGGGGCTCGATCTCAGGACCCTGAGATTACCACCTGAGCTGAAGGCAGGTCTGAGACACCCAGGCACCCCTCCACTGGATTATTTTAAAGCAAAGCTGAGACATATCATTTCAACTGTAATTACTTCAATATATAACACTAAGAGATAAGGATTCTTAATATAATCATAGTACCATTATCCTATTTAAAGATTTTAAAAATTATTTATTTATTTATTTGACAGATCACAAGCAGGCAGAGAGGCAGGCGGGGCGGGGGGGTGGGGGGAAGCAGGCTCCCCGCTGAGCAGAGAGCCTGATGTGGGGCTCGATCCCAGGACCCCGAGATCATGACCTGAGCCGAAGGCAGAGACTTAACCCACTGAGCCACCCAGGCACCCCCCCTTTATCCTATTTAAAAAGCAACATTAATTCCTTAGTATGATTTAATATTCAGTTACTATTTAAATATCAGTATCTCATAAATGTCTTTTCTGATTTGGTTAGAACTGGCAACCAGAGAGGGTCTTTACATTGCACATGATTGCTAGGTACACTTGGCCTACAGATAGTTTCCTGGGTCAGCCCTGATGACAGAAAGGACAAGGGTGGGGATTGAGATAATTCTAGTACGCCACAAGGCATAAATTAAGGGGAGAAAAAGAAAGGAAGGTAGCTTCACCTGGAGGATAACAAAGTCCAACTTCCCAAACCAAGACTGAACTCCTAGTTGAGATGTGTTCTTGTTTCCCCTCCCAAAGGGACACCTACTGTGAGCACATTCTAATCCACTCAATGCTCCAGAGCAAAGCTCACCCGCAGCTTTATAGGCAACCTTCACAAACAAGGATAGCTAACAACAGTCCTGGGAAATAGACCTAATACAAGAAATAGAATAAATATTTTAAAACATTGTAGGGGCACCTGGGCAGCTCAGTTGATTAAGTGTCTGCCTTAGGCTCAGGGTCATGAAGCCAGGATTCTGGGATCAAGCCCAAGGGCCCCATGCTGGGTTCCCTGCTCAGCGGGGAGTCTGCTTCTCTCCCTCTGTCCCTCCCCCAATTCGTGCGCACCTGCACGCGCGCTCTCTCTCTCTCTCTCTCTCTCTCTCTCTCTCAAATAAATAAATATAAATCTTTAGAAAAAATTAAAAATAAAATATATTGCAATTTGTGCCAAGAGGACACTGCGTTGATTTTTTAAAAAGCCACAACAAAACAAGGAGTAATCTCACATCTATCAGGGACGGCTACTATCAAAAAAAGCAAAACAAAAACAACAACAACAACAAAAAAACCCCCAGAAAATAACAGGTGTTGGCCAGGATGTAGAGAAACTAGAACCCTTGTGCACTGTTGGTGGAAATGTAAAAATGGTACAGACTCTATGGAAGCAGTATGGTGGTTTCACAAAAAACTAAAATAGAATTACCGTATTATCCAGCAATTCCACTTCGGTGTATATGCCCCCAAACTGAAAGTAGGGTCTCAAAGAGATATTTGTACACCTATGTTAATGGCAGCATTAGTCACAATAACCAAAATGCAGAAGCAACCGAATGTCCATTGCTGGATGAAGAGACAAGCAAAATATTGTATATACACATAATGGAATATTTTCAGCCTTAAAAAGGGAGGAAATTCTAACATATGTAACAACATGGGTGAACCTTGAAGACCTTATGCAAAGTGAATAAGCCAGTCACACGAAGACAAATACTATATGACTCCACTAACATGAAGTGCCTCAAGTAGCAAAATTCAGAGTCAGAAAGTAGAATGGTGGCTGCCAGGGGCTGAAGGGAGGGAGGAATGGGGAGTTACAGTTTAATGGGTAGGGAGCTTCAATTTTACAAAATGAAAAGAATTATGGAGATGGATGGTAGAGATGACTGCAAAACAATGTCAATGAACTCAATGCCAGTGAACTGTACACTTAGAAATGGTTAAAACAGTGACTTCTGTTATGTGAATTTTACCACAATAAAAAATTTAGGGAAAAAAGGAGCAATGTGGGAATTAAGAAAGTTCTTAGAAACTAAAACATGATCAGGGGAGAAACAATCTCAATAGAAAGGATGAAAAGGAGAAAAGATGAAACAGAAAAACAAATTACTAATTAGTGAAAGACCAAATCATGAAAGTTCCCAGAACACAGAGTAGTTAAGAGTGAGACAGAAAGTGTTAGCAGTAAAGAGACAAGCTGGATAGATCTAAGAGTTATAGTAGCTGCTCAAATACTATATCTAGGAGTTCCAAAAAAGAAAACAGTAAGGAAAGAGGGAAAGAAATATGAGAAAATTTTCCTAGTTAGCAGGCCAAAAGGGACTAACAAGTTTGAGGCAATATTGAAAAAGGAGCTTTACTTAGATAGACCTTGACAAAGCTTTTGAAACTTTGGGTTGAAAGCAACCAACCAACCAGAAGCCACCCTTAACTTCTAGCAGAAGAAAAAAGGTCCCCTACAGAGAAACAAGAATCAGATTTATGTATGACTGCACATCTAAAATACCACTACCAGAGTCAACTGTGCCACTGTTTACCAAGTTCTTAAGGAAGACTTTGAATCTGGGGTTATTCACCTAGCCAAATTTTCATTTCAGCATGAGGTTACAAGAAAGCCATTTCCAGAGCATGGGGTTTTAGGGTCAGACAAACCCAAGAGTTCAAAACTCTACTATCCTACTTAGTAGTAGTATGACAATCTCCTGGAAACCTTATGAAATGCGAACATATTGTCACTCTCCACCTCTTACAGTTAATGGACGATTTAAAAGAGGCAACATTTGCAAAGTACCTGATATCAAAGGAAAAGATTTGGCTTTGGCATCCAGAAGCTCACAAAAGCCTCAGTCCAGATTTTAGGATCAGGCAGGTCCCTTTGTCTTGAAAACAGGGAAACCACAGCCCAAATGTAGCCCACTGCCAGCTTGTGCAAATAAAAATTTGTTGGAGTACAGCTGTTTGCATTCATTTACGTATTGCCCGTGACTGCTTTTGCACTACAAAGGCAGGGCTGAATAGATGTGACAGAGATAGTATGGATGCAAAACTGAAATTCTTTTATTATCTGGTCCTTGATAGAAAAAAATCTGCCGAACCCTGATCTAGAATGTTAATACCACCTCTGCTCTTACACAATTCTAGGTCAAATATCACCTTTTGTGGGTAACTGCTCATTTCTTGCACTTCCATAACACTATGTACCTACTTTGCTACAACACTAATCCCACTCAATTAAAGTCATTGATTATATGTCAATAAAATTACAAATTCCTGGAAGGCATGAATTTGAGATCACATCCCTGCACTCAATATTTATTCTTTCATTCAATAAATATTTACTGAGTGACTTATTGTGCCAGGCAGGTCTTGAGGGTACCGTAGTGAATAAATCAAAATTCCTTACCCTTATGAAGCTTATATTCTAGTTGAGGAGGAAGAAGAAGAGGTAAGTAAAGAAATATATGATACAGGGTGCCTGGGTGCCTCAGTTGGTTAAGCCACTGCCTTCCACTCAGGTCGTGATCCCGGAGTCCCAGGATTGAGTCCTGCTTCTGGCTCCCAGCTCTGCAGGGAGTCTGTTTTTCCCTCTGACCTTCTTCCCTCTCATGCTTGCTCTCTTTCTGTCTCTCTCTGCCTCAAATAAATAAATAAAATCTTAAAAAAAAATTAAAAAAAAGAAATATATAATACAGATAGTAATGAGGCTATGAAGAAAAATAAGGCAAGGTAAAAGAGAAAATGGGGGAGGTTGTTCTGTGATGTAAGATGGGGTGGTCAGAACAAATCCTGAATGGATGGACAAACGGACGGACGGATAGATGGATGGATGAATGGATGGATAGATGGAGTAAGTAAAGCATGAACAGTGCAGTATTATTTATGACCAACAGTAGCAGAGTTGACAACTATAAGTCATAGGACAAGAGTCAGCTACTAGATACCTTAGAAATGAAAATGATTACAGTTAATATTTTAGCATTTACATAGCAGACACAGAGCAAAGCACCATACATATATCATTCAATTCTCTTAAGAACCTCAACATAGAAACCATTATTAACCCTGTTCTATGGGTGACGAACTGAGCACAGTGATTAACTTGCCCATATTATAAAGCTGCAAATCTAAAGCAAAACCACAAAGTTACACTATTCTCCTGACTCTTCATAAACTACAGGACCAATACCACTTTAACTCTTCCAAGCTTTCAGGCCAAAACAGCCCTCTGTAATAGAAGTAAGATTTTATCTGTTGATATCTGAATTACATCCATGTTTCTGATACAGTTAAGGACAATACAGATAGTAAAGATGTCCCCAGGCCTCTGTGAGGGAAGGAGACTCAGATCTATTAAGAAAACAGGAGAGAAAAAAAAGAAAAAGAAAGAAAAAAGAAAACAGGAGAGAACTTACAGCTCCCCGTACCAAATCTCAGACTTAGAGTTAGACTCAGGATCAAGTCACTCTCCTAAGGTCCCTCCCCAAGTAGACAGTTATCATCTCATGTCTCAGGCTTGTCCTGATGTAGGTCTTCTGGAGGTGGCCTTGCATGATGCAGGCCGGTGTAGGCAAGACAAGCACAGTGGTCTATTCCTTGGCCTACCCCCACCTCCTCTCCACTATCCATTCTAGCAAATTTCACTTCCTAGACTCAGGGAACAGCGTTTCAAAAACACTAAAACGTATTCTGGGACAACAGATGTCTTATTTGCTATATCCTTTTCCCGAGAAAACAAAGGCTAATGTTATTCTAAGGGCTCACATGTAGACTGGTGAGTCACCTAAAGATTCAGACACACCTTGGTCAACTACAAAAATAATCACTGAAGTAAAAGCCATACTCCTTTAGCCTCAATCCCTAAGGTCCGTTTGTCTCATCTCTACGCTTTTCAATATTAGTATTCATCAACTCTCAAAGGCAGAGCTGTAATGTTTTAAGTACTTTCCACTGGCTTTAAAAACAGCAAAAAAATAATCAGGTTGACTCAAGAGCCCAACCAGTGGGTTGAGTCCAATCTCATCTTGGGCCAAATTATCATTCAGAAACTAGTTTCTATTGCCCACCTAACTTCCCTGAGGCCTCTGGCATTATCTTTCTAAAACAAAATTCTAACCATGTCACTTCCTTCCTTCCCATCACCAGGAGACACCCTGACCCTTGAGCTCACTGTACCAGCAGGTCCATTGTGCAGAGAGGCTAGCTCTGGCCACTCTCCACTTCATGTGCTTCAATTGTCCACAGTTCCTCAAATACTTGACTTGCTCTTCCATTCTCCTTGCTTTCAGCCTATCCGGGGGCTCCTCATTTTCCTCAGTCACTGTATTAATTTAAAATGCCCCAAGTTCACCCCCATGCATCCTTCCCACTCTCCAGGCATGAGTCTTTACGTTCTCTTGCAGCACTTTGTGTGGTATAGCCAAATAACATGTAGCTGAGTGGACTTTGATAAGCATCAAAGTCCTGTTCACAGGACTGTTCATCAGACCTGTTCATCAAAACCTGTTCACAGGTTTCTTCCATGAGACAGGGAATAGTTTCTTTTCTTTCTGGATTCCTTAGCACCTAACAGGTAGGTACTGAATAAATATATAATTAAAGGTACTTAGGGAAAGCCATGGAGTTCACAATAATAATATCACTTACTACAATGATCAAGAAATACTTCTTTAGAAAGCCAGGAGGAGCAGGTGATCTGATCTGAGAGCTGAGAAACCTGAATGAGCCTCTGAGGTTCAAAAGAATGCTTATCCTGCCTGTTCTAGAACTCTGTAGTTCAAGGACTCCTTCAGAAATGTTTAGAGGATACTCTTTCCAGGCTTAAAACAAACAAACAAAATTAAAAAACCAGGATGCCTGGGTGGCTCAGTTAGTTAAACATCTGCCTTTGGCTCAGGTCATGATCCTGGGGTCCAGGGATTGAGCCCTGTGTCAGGCTCCCTGCTAGGTGGGAAGCCTGCTTCTCCCTCTTCCTCTGCCCACTCATGCTTACTCTCACTCACTCTCCCTCTCAAATAAATATATAATATCTTAAAAAAAAAAAAAAGGTACAGTGCAGGAGAATAGCTAAATGTTTAAAGTCGTAGTGGAACAGTTGCAAGATGACCCTGCCCTGGGAGCTGTCTCACACACAGGCTTCAGGAGCCATGGGGTGTCTCTGTGTCCATGAGTCCCAACTGACTGGCTAAGATTCCCAACCTCCTTAGTCTCCCACCAACAGGAACAGTAACAGAATGGTGGGATGGCAGAAGTAGCAATGTGATAGCCAGCTCCTGCTGAGCAACTGCCATGTGCTGACCCAGCAGTAGGCCAAGCACTTTATATGTTACTTCTTTCTCCAAAATAACCCTATGACAGAAACTGTGTTCCAATCCTATTTTGCAGATGGTGAAAAGAGGCACAGGGAAGTCAGATATCTACCTCACTCTGCTGGTAAGTGGTAACAGTCAACTCATGAACCGAGACGGTTTAGCCTGAGTCCAGGGTTTTAACCACTGCATACACAGCTTGTCTAAATATTCCACAATGCCACTCACTCCCCAGCCTTAATATATATATCAAGATCATTCAAGAGCATTTTCTTACACAGGAAAACCTCTGAATAGGTGAATGAGAGTATGCATCACTATCCTGCTCCAACTTCATGAGAACGGCAAGTAGATGTTACAGATTCCCCTTCAAGAACATTCCCCTAGCTGCTGGGGGGAGTTAGTGTTTAACAGTTCTCATTAAGTCCTTTCCCAGGAAGTACCCTTGGCCTAAGAGAGTAGCTTGGCCTAGGGGAAAGCCCCTGCAACCCCTATTCTAGCTCCAGAGCTTTCTGCAGGACTGACTAAGGCCTTTGCTGCCTTTGCTCTGATCACATGTCCTTTCCCTCAGTACTAGTGCCTTCAGTGCTTTGCAGGTGCTATGGAGAGAGAACGTACTCTCCAGTACACCTGCTATCTCAGAGTCTGTTCTCTGAGAACAGACTAATAAAACTGAGATGTAAAATCAGTGAAGACTGAAGAACAACTGGAGAGTGCACTCATGACCACTGATTTCATGGGGAAGAGGTACTCAGGAGATAATGCAAGAACTGGATTTAATGCATTACTATATATTACACAAATCACCCAGATTTAACACCAATAAAACACTTTAAAAGAAAAGCTGATTACAAAAGGAAAAAAGTGTTATGATTCCACTTAAATTAGGTGGCTAGGATAGACAAATTTATAGAGACAGAAAGTAGACTAGTGGTTACCAGGGGCTGGGAGAAAGGAGATATGGGGAGTTACTGTTTAATGTTTAGAGTTTTAGTTTGAGATGATAAAAAAGTTCTGGAGGTAGATGGTGATAGCTGTACAACAATGTGTTAATTTCACTGAACTATCCACTGGAATGGAAAATTTTATATGATGTTTATTTTACCACAATTAGAAAAAAAGCTAGTTCTACTGGATAATGTGGAGTATATTTAAAAAATAATACACATGATAAAATAACCAGTTTCTTAGACTTTAAAAGAAATGAAGCAAAGTTGCCTGCCTCCCTTTGTCTCTTTTTATTCCTTTCTGTTTTGACAATTAAAACACCAGCCATTGTTATTCAAGAGCATCCAAGAGACCAGTGCAGAAAAACGTATAATTTAATTCATCTGTATAAGATATACTTTGCTTAGCAAAATCATTATGATGAAAATATTTTAAAATAATTTGCCTCATTTCTCAGAAAGCATTTGGTTTTAAAATTAGAATGTGATATCAAAATTTATAGAAATACTTCTAGAGATCTGCTCTGATAAAAATGTCATTACATTTGGGGCTTTAAATATTGCTGAGAATATGTATGTCTCTTCAATTTTCCTGTTTGGTCAAAAGTAATTACACAAATTTTTTTTTTAACTTAAAAAGGATATGTGCTACTTAAATCCATGTTAGTTAGCTAGGTAAAACAGGACAATACTGGGGCAAGAAAAGAGTGAATATTAAGAAAATACAAACGATGTGGAGGAAGAAAGCAGACTGTATGTTTAATCTTAAAGCCTATACCACTTCGACTTTTGACTGTATTCTGAGATTGGTTAAAAGAGGACTTTTAGAGAGCAAACATAAGTTATCTATTGCAACATAAATCCATTAAGTCTACATTTGGTAGTGAGAATCTAGTAAGCAAATATGAATAGCAAAGACACTACTTGATAGAGTCTAGTTCCTGAGTTTAAGAAAGTGAGAGCTGGAAAATCACAAGAAATCTGTGCACAGTATAACACCTCACCAATCCTCACCAAATACGGTGGCAGATGGACAACACATGAAGGATTATCGTACCTACTTTTCTGATTCAAATGCTCCCTTAATGGGAATTCATAAGCCTTCAAACATTCTATTAATTATGCAAGAAAAACTGTGCATGGTTAAATATGGATGGGGGGAAGCCTCAGAAAGCTCATTTAATAAAATAAAAAATCATAGGAGAAAAATTGGTTCACAGATTAACATTTTCCAAACTCAAATGCAATGATCATTTCTTAGACCTTTGAATGATCTCTCTTTCTCTTACACCCTCTGATGACAGTCTTACTATTGTCTTAAGCAAAATGAGCCACTCCACGTAAGTACCCACACATTCTGTTCTCTGGTGACCAGGGACTTGGCAGTCCTGCTTAGACCACTTACACAGCATCTCCAGCCACTGGGACGTTACACTAGAGTGGTGAAAATCCATAATATCCACATAAAATGACAAAGGGTCCACACTTTATAGACTAGGGAAAACAACATAAAAAGCTAGAATGTTTACAGGCAATTATTGACTAGACATTAGGAATTACTACAGGGTACAAATTATGGCTTAATATCACCGAAGGATGATATTAGCAAGGTGACATAATAAATTAAGATACAGCTGTTTTATTACTTGTTAAAAGACATCATAACTGTTAGAATCCATAATCTATATTTAGAAACATAGTATTTGTTTCTGTTACTCTTCTCTACAAGGTTAATATGGAAAACAACTTAAGGGAAAGTAAACACACAACCATACAGACGTACAAGGTTACCACAAACTGTGAGCAAAGACAATGAATACTGTAAACTACAAAGGGGACAACAGACATAAGGTGAGTGGCTCACCTCTTCTGTCCTTCGAGTCAGAATTACCTGTGTAATAAGTGAGAAATAGAAACATTCACTCTCAAAGAAAAACATTACAATTCAACCTAAGTTAAGACAAAATAAGCTCTAGGAAAACAAGATACTTTCTTCTTTATAAATATTGGGGCTAGAATGAAGTACCCTCCAACAAACAAGACTGCCCAGACTCACTAAACTTTAACCAGTGATTTGTCCTTCTGAGTACAAAAACAATACATCAATCTTCATAAAAAGTACAAGAACACAAAAAGAAATACAAACACAGTAGTATTAGAGGTCTTTATGTCTTTTAGGCCATTAAAATGCAACAGTGCAAAATTAAGTTAAGGATATAAAAGACCTAAAGGGTAATAGGCAATAAAATCTAACCAGTATGAAAAAAAAAATCTAACCAGTGTAGACCAAATTCTGTATCTTAACAGAGAAAACTTCTCACGAGCCCTTATAAATTATTCCCCATTACAGAAAAAACACAGACAATATTTTTATCATGATGCAATAAAACTAGAAATTAATAAACACTTGAAAATTAAAAGTAAAGCCAAACTGTAAAATACCTAAAAAAATAATAAAATCACTCTTGTGGCAGAATCTACCAACTCTCCCCCAGTAATAGTCTCTTCTTCTCGATTTTGGTACAGAAACCCTGTTTTGTTTTGTTTTTTTAAGCTGAGCACAAAGCTTTCAAGCTAGAGACTGCATTTCTAAGACTCCTTTGTGCCAAATGTAGTTGTATGAAGAATTCTAGGCAATGGGATGTAAGCGAAAGTGATATGGGTAACTTCTGGATCACATTCTTTGGAAAAGAAATTGTCCCCATTTCCTCTGTTCCCATTCCCAGGGCCTGGAATCTAATGATGAGAGCCATTTCTGACCAAGCAGATGAGGGCAATTTTGTTGGGCTGGCAGAGCTGGTAAGAAAAAAACAACTTATGGTCTCTTGGGTGGTTTAGTCAATTAATTGGCGACTCTTGATTCTGGCTCAGGTCATGATCTCAGGGTTGTGAGATAGAGCCCCGTTATCAGGCTCCACCATGAAGCCTGCTTAAGATTCTTCCTCTCTCAGGGTGCCTGGATGGCTCAGTCGGTTGAGCATCTGACTCTTGGTTTCCGCCCAAGTTCGGCTCTGCACTCAGGGCAGAGTCTGCTTGTCCCTCTCCCTATGCTCTTCTCCGCCCGGCTCATGAACTTAAAAAAAAAGAGAGAGAGAAAGAAGAAAAGGACTCAGTCCTTGAGGAGGCAAAGCCCTCTGTCTACCTCTGGAATGTGAGAGGGGAAAGAAGGATAATTTCTGTCTACTTAAGTCACTGAATTTTGGTCTGTCTTTATTAGAGTAGTTTAGGCTGCACCATAACTAAAACAACCACCTACAAGAACATTTATGGGATATGGCTAACGCTATCCTTACAAACTAATAAATACACAATAGCAGACTCTTTGGAAGAAAAAAACAAAACTGTGAAACACAGAAATGGTTACCTAACTCGAGTATGAAAATGGACATAAATATGTAATAAACATTAACAGCTATGTAGGAAATTAATCTTAAGAGACGACTTTTCGGGGCACCTGGGTGGCTCAGTGGGTTAAAGCCGCTGCCTTCGGCTCAGGTCATGATCCTAGGGTCCTGGGATCGAGCCCCGCGTCGGGCTCTCTGCTCGGCAGGGAGCCTGCTTCCCTTCCTCTCTCTCTCTGTCTGCCTCTCTGCCTGCTTATGATCTCTGTCAAATAAATAAATAAAATCTTAAAAAAAAAAAAGAGAGACAACTTTTCCTCAAATCCATTCAAGTAATTTTGAAAATATGAATGAGATGCATAGTTTTCTAGGTAAAGCTCATTTCTTTCTGTGAAGCAAAGCAAAACACTGACAACTAAAACTTATCAAAAGTAGCACAGATACATTAAAAAAAAAGCACACATTAGGAAAAAAGCACACATATAAAGGAAATACCTAGACCAATTTAATTTAAAGATAACTTACAAATGTCAATGGAAAAAACCCAAATACAGTAGTATCAAACAAACTACTAAAGTTCATCCAAGGGAACTACAACACAACCAAGTAGGGTCATTTTTGCACAAATGTAAATAGTTCAAAGTTAAGAAATCTATTAAAATGATTCACCATAGCATATCACAAAAAGAGAAATCATAATGACCTTGCTCATTGATGTTGAACAGGCAAATGGCAAAATTTAACACCCATTCTTGACAGATATGCTCTTTAAAGCAGGAGTAAATTAATAAAACCTAAATATGATAAGTATGTTTACTTCAACCCAAGAGTCAGCAGCATGGTTAATGGAAAAACCACTAAGAACATCCTCCTGAGAGTCAGGTAAAAGACAGTGCTTTTACCACTGCTTCCTAATTTTGCTCTGAAGGTATTCACCAATTCATTTAAAGAGAAAAAGAAAGAGACTGATTTGAAGATTTATGATAATTGAAGAAAATTATGTCAGACACTGAGGAAATTTTTTAAGATGACCGGGATAAAATATACCTACAAAAGTCAATAGCTTTATGTAGTACACTAAAATAATGATCTAGACCAACTATTTCTTAAAAGAAAAAGGCAATAGCCTTTATAGCCCCAATAGCAGCCAGTTAGAAGACATAGTGGAAGAAAATACTCCATTTATACTAACAACAAACAAAACACCAAAATAACAAAAAGAAAACCTCTGAAGTATCTAGAAATAAGCTGAATAAAACATGTGCAACATCAGTGGCAAAAACTGGAATACTTCTAAGAAATAGAAAGTAAGACTTCAGCAAATGGAATACAATGCATTCTTGGATAGAAAGACTTAAAGATGGGGCGCGTGGGTGGTTCAGTTGGTTAAATGTCTGCCTTCATCTCAGCTCATGAACCCAAAGTCCTGAGAATGATCCCTCTATCAGACTCCCTGCTCAGCAGGGAGCCTACTTCTCCCTCTCCCTCTGCTGCTCCCCCTACTTATGCTCTCTCTCTCTGTCAAATAAATAAATAAAATCTTTAATTTAAAAAAAAAAGACTTAAAGATGTCAATTGCCCCTGTTCTACAAATGTGACATGATCAATAAAAACTTTTCTCCTGCTATATAAGTTGATTCTAATGTTTATAAAGAAAAACAATCAAGAATTGCTAGCAAAATTCTGAAAAATAAGATTAACAGGGATGACTAACCTTATCAAATATATTTTTTTAAAGATTTTATTTATTTACTTGACAGAGATTGCAAGTAGGCAGAGAGGCTGGCAGAGAGAGAGGAAGAGAAGCAGGCTTCCCATTGAGCAGAGAGCCCAACACGGGGCTCGATCCCAGGACCCTGGGACCATGACCTGAGCCGAAGGCAGAAGCTTTAACCCACTGAGCCACCCAGGCGTGCCCCTTATCAAATATTATTATTTTATAGTTACAATTATTAAAACATGGGGGTTCTGACATGGACAGAGAAAATGATTAACAGAAAATACAAATACCAAGAAATAGGCACAGAACCTAAATACATATCAGAATTCAATATATGGTAAGGTAGCATTTTGAATCAGTGAGGAAAAACATAGATATTCATTAAAAGGTAGTGGGACAAGTCATTAACCATTTTTGGGGGAAAAAAAAGATCCACAGCTCACAATTCACATCGGAATAAATTCCAGATGGATCAAAGATTTAAGCACACACCCACATGCATATACACATACATATACAGAAGAAACCATAAGTCTAGAAGAAATCATAAGGAAAATAATTTTATAATATTGGAGTAAGAATAGCCTTCCTAAGCACGCCTGGGTCGCATGGCAGACTCTTGGTTTTGGCTCAGGTCATAATCTCAGGGTTCTGGGATCAAGCCCTACCATGGGCTCTGTGCAGAGTCTGCTTGAGATTCTCTCTTCTCCTTCTGTCCCTCCCTCCCACTTAGGCTCTCTCTCTCTAAAATAAATCTTAAAAAAAGAAAAGAAGTCTTCCTATATATGATCTAATAACAAGAAAACATTTAGTTGAACTGATAAATTTTTTTAATTAAAAAATACTTTGGAGGCACCTGGGTGGCTCAGTGGGTTAAGCCTCTGCCTTGGGCTCAGGTCATGATCTCAGGATCCTGGGATGGAGCCCCACACTGGGCTCTCTGAGCAGAGAGCCTGCTTCCCCCCTTCTCTCCCTGCCTTCTGCTCTGCCTACTTGTGATGTCAAATAAATAAATAAAATCTTAAAAAAAAATACGTTGAGGGGTGCTCTGTGGCTCAGTGGGTTAAGCCTCTGCCTTCAGCTCAGGTCATAATCTCAGGGTCCTGGGATAGAGCCCCACATCGGCTCTCTGCTCAGCAGGGAGTCTGCTTCCCCCCCTCTCTCTGCCTGCCTCTCTGCCTACTTGTGACCTCTCTCTCTGTCAAATAAAATCTTAAAAAAAATTTTTTTGAATTGCTTATGATAGTTTCTGTAATAAAGCAAAGTTGGATGAGCAACTGGGGAAAAATATTTGCAACTTTATCATAGGTAGACAAAAGTTTGTTTTCCTAACATTAAAGAGCTTCTATAAATTTGTCAGAAAAACCTGACATTCTAATAAGAAAATCCAGCAGAGGATACCAACAGAGTCCTTAGATAAAGAAATACAAGCGATCTTTCCAAATAGGGAAAGATGCTCAACCTCACTCAGTGAAATGCAAATTAAAGCTACATTGAAATGCTAATTTTCACCTGTCAGACTTGCATAGATCCAGAAGTTTGATAATTTACTGTACTGAAGACAGCATAAGAAAACAGGCACTTTGACAAACTGTTTATAGGAATAAATTTCCCAATAGAGGAAAATCTGGCAATACCCACCAGTTTACAAATGTGTACTTAAAAATAATTTATCCTATCAATATTCTCATATATGTTTGAAATGACAAAGTATACTGTTTGTACTCTGAAAACAACCTTAACGTATACTGAACAAGTATGACAGGCTAGCAAAAAAAAGCAATTTGCAGAAATATACACAATACATACATGTATCATTTGTGTTATAAATGTAAGAAAAAGGACTATATATGTATATATATATACATACACACACATATATAAAAGGAGAAAACAGAGACTCAGAGCAAAGGTCAAAAGGAGAGAAAATTTTAAAATAAAAAAATTAATCTAGGATATGTCCAATATCCAAATAAAGAGTTTTAGAAAAAGAAAACAGAAAAAATGGACAAGAAAGAAAATTTCCAAATATAAGAAAAATTTATCAACCTGAAGAACCAAAAATTTCCAGAATTGAAGAACAAAGGCTCCAAAGGTCCTATCAAGTATCCAGCATACTGAATGAAAAAAACCCACATCAAGAGACATTTCTGTGAAATTTCAGGATACTTATGATAAGGAAAAGATCTTTCAAAAACACATCAAAGTGTAATTATGAATCAGGATAGCAACAGGATCCTCCAAACCTGGGAATTAGGAGTCAGGGCAATGCTTTCAACATCTGGAGGAAAAATATGTCCTTACATTCTATACATAGCCCTACAGACATTTTTAGAAATCTAAGGCCTCATGCAATGTACCTCTCATTGACTCCTATCTCAGGAAGCTACTGGAAGATATGTTCTACCAAAGAATGGGGTAATCCAAGAAGGAGGTCAATACAGAAGTCAGGAAGCAAAGAGAATTTCCAAAATAAAAGAGAAAGGAAATCCCACACCAACACCTGGGCAGCAGCCCTGACAATAAAGCCTAGACTTGAGTAAAACAATGGACAACTCAGGAGGAAGATCTCTATGAAAAAAAAAAAAAATAGTAGATTACCTTACAGATCTGACTTTATTGAAAACTGTACTGAGAGGCTATGGAAATTATGAGATGAACTGGCTAGCAACAGGCAAAAAGAAAACTAAAACAGAAATATAAGGCAAGTGGGGCACTTGGGTGATTCAGTCAGTTAAATGGCCAACTCCTGGTTTCCACTTAGGTCATGATCTCATGGGTCATGAGACCAAGCTCCGTAATGGAGTCCACACTCAGTAGGGAAGTCTGCTTGAAGATTCTCTCCCTCTGTTCCTCCCCCAACTTATGTGCACATGCACATACTCTTTCTGATAAATAAATAAATCTTTAAAAAAAAGAACTATAAGGCAATTATAAAACCCAGGAAAAAATTGTACAAGAAAGGAAAATTAATCACATTATACTTATAGCTCAGTAGGGAGTAACATCATTTTAGTAATATAAAACATCAAATACTGATTTAACCAAAAATTATAATGTAACAATTATGGGAGGACTGATGAGATGGTAGTGATGAGGAGGACATGGGGGTTCAGGTTGTATCATCCTGATGTACCATAAAGGTTTCCTTGTGTTTAACTGATCAAAAGTCACCAGTGAAAAGCAGTCTCATCCCGAGACATGAAATGTGTTAATTATACAATAATTGGTTTCTTAGCTATGGCATAATTTGGACCTAAGACAGATAAAGGAAAACTCAGTTCCCTAATAGCAGAGTGCAAAAACCACAAAAGTGAGAAATAGGCCTAACTGCTACTTGACAGCCCTGAGATCTAAGACAAATAATTTAATCTCTATACTCTCACATTAAGCATCTATTAAAGGGAGATAATTATCCATAGTTATGTCACAGAACTGGCAAATGAAGACAGTACAGAACAGAAGTGAAGAACATAAGGACACAGGATGCAAAGTCAGTCATGCCTGGGTTACTGTCTCACCTTTCCCACTGACTAATTCAGTTTGTACAAGCTATTTTGTCTTCTTTCCTCACGTAATGGCTATAACTCACAGAAAGAAATACATTCTACACAGTTACTCAGTATGTGTTTCTGCATAACTGTTAAGAAAAGTTTTACAAAGTAATATACAAAATGCAAGAAGAATAGAAATGCAACAGCACCATCCACTTAAAAACAAAACATCATGGCCCACTAAACTGATTTCATGAACTGGTCATGACCTGTACTTTGAAAAAGACTCCCTAAATTACAGTTTCATCATTGTAAAATTCCTCCACCTGCAAAACATAAAACAGAACCAACCTCAGAGAATTCATAGGATACTACATAGGATTACTCTATAAAACTCTCAGGACAACACCCACCACTTAAAAATGGTGCTTGTCATGTGAAGGTGGGCACTATAAATGCTTTACCTGTATCAGTCCATTTCATTCTGATAGTCCCTCTATGAGGTAAGTATTATTACTATCACTCATCCTTATTTTACAGATGAAGAAACTGAGGTACAGAGGTTAAATAAACTTGCCTGTGGTCACACAGCCAGTGTGGGATTCAAACTCAAGTACTGTGTTTCAGGAGACTGTCTACCATTTATAGTGGAAAAATACGGGATTAAAGCAGGCAGGTGCAGGGCCTGGGTTGTACAGCTCAGCTAAAAGAGACCATCTGTAGTAACGAAATGAGATTCAATTCAGCACTTTGAATGCTCTTTCTGAATGCTCCCCATGAGCAAGACGTGATTCCAATCTAGGGGCCCTCGCCACCTAACAGGGAAGAAATATGAGCCAAGGGGATGAGACCACAGAAGATTGAACAGTGACTTTTGCTAGAAGAGGAATGACAGTTATACAGCTGTCAGAGAAAAATTTCCTCTACTCCTCAAAGAAGCCCTCTAAGGGACCCCTTCTCTTTTACAGACCAAGACCCTAAGGCTCCAAGGGGTCAGAAATTTGCTCTGCCCCACCTGGTCTTTGACTCAGGGCTGATTCTATCTTTGGTGCCACTTCCCATTCAACCACTGATGGACTGAAGGAAAGAAGTGGGTTGGGCTGAGGCCTGAACAAGCTGGCACTGCAACTAAACTATTTCCCTGAGCTCCTCTAACTCCACCCCTGACCACAGGGTTCCCACTCCCTAACTGTTATGGACATTGAAACCCATTCTCCTTCCCATGGTCTCCATGGGTCCCTTCATTTCAAGGCTAATCCTATGACTCAGCTTCTGCAGCCTTTCATCTTTAGTCTCTTACATCATCAATTATCTCCCCTTTCTCTTGTATTTTCAAACTTCTACCTTTAACACTCAAGTCTCCCCAGTCTAAACAGAATGCCAGGCAAAGCAGAATATCCTCTAGAGTGTTTCTTCTTTTCTTCTTAAGTCTATGTTAAACAGATATTCCTGAGAATTTTCTATTATCTAAGTTTCACCACTTTGCAATTTTAATTATTTCAAGAAATTTTGTGGCTAGAAAACACAAAGTAATAAAATGGTAAGTAACCTCAAAGAGAAAAAGAAAAAACAAACAAACAAAACAGAAACCATCCCTAGTACCTGAAGGAGGGAAAGTTTCGGGGGTGGTGGCCACAGTGCTGGAATTCCCCTCCCAAGGTTCTGTGCTGGCATCTGTGAACTGGTTCTCTGGAAGCCACGTTCCATTTGGTGAAAGTGTAGTGACTACAGAATCGGTACTTGCTATTCTTGTGGTCCCATTGTCAGAGTCTGAAGAATTGACAGTGGTTATATAGGTGGGTCCCAGAGTTAGATTGGGGCTGAATGTTGGTGCCACAGAGAGAGAAGTTACTGAAGAAGTAGGATTTGAAGCTTTGGTCTCTTCTTTGACTGATTCTGCTGTTGATGTTTTCATAGATCTTGTAACACCTACTGAAGGTGAAACTATAAACAAGAAAAAGAGAGAAAGAAAGAAAGAAAACACCCCATGATGTGATAACTCAAAAGTTATGAGGCACAAAGCAGCAAGCATTAATAAACTCTCAAACAGGGGCGCCTGGGTGGTTCAGTTGTTAGGTGTTTGCCTCTGGCTCAGGTCAGGATCCCACGCTCCTGGGGCTGAGCCCCATGTCAGGCTCCTTGCTAAGTGGGGAGTCTGCTTCTCCCTCTCCCACTCCCCCTGCTTGTGTTCCCTCTCTTGCCTCTATGCGCCTCTCTCTGTCAAATAAATAAATAAAATCTTAAAAGAAAAGAAAAAAGAATGTGATAGCTCATGAGGCTGTTATGAGGCACAAAGCAGCAAGCATTAATAAATTCTTAAACAGGGTGCCTGGGTGGCTCAGATGGATAAGTGACCGACTTGATTTCAGCTCAGGTCATGATCTCAAGGTCCTGGGATCAACCCCAAGTTGGGCTCCACCCTTAGTGGGGAGTCTGCCTGAAACTCTCTCTCCCTTTGCCCTCCCCCACCCTTCGCTTGCTCTCAAATAAATAAGTTACAAAAATAAACTATCAAACACCTGGAGACCAACAAAAGACCACACACACACACACACACACATTCTCTTTTATCTAACACTAGACCTTTTCTACCACCTCCAAAGGACTACTGTTTCAGGGAGGAAGAAAACTGGACTCATTACTTATATTCTCAGAATCAATATATAGGAGTCTTAAGTAGCAACAGTTTTGTTTGTTTTTTTAACTTTTCAGGGATAAACATATAATCTACTTATTTAAAGTAGTATATTGTATACAGAGCAATGTTGATCATTCAACAGGACTCAGAGATTTCCAAAGACATTTATTTTATACCATCAGTTTTAAGTAAAACTTTAATATTTCTTCTTGAATACCACCCAGGTCTCCAATTTTAGCTCATTAAATGTGAAAGCAAAATTCTATTCAGAACACCAGCCTTATCAAATGACAATTTACCTGTGGTTGCATTGTTGGCACATACACGTGTCAGACTACTGCCAAGGAGAACAAGAATGAACCAGGAATCCATGCTGACCTAGAAAGGAGACAGCCATATTAGACAAGGCCCTATATTACTGTAACTATGCCCAAAATACTCATCAAAGGAGTATTTTGGGTAAAATCTTCCCAGCAATAAAATGTGCATACAGATCAATGATCTTCTGGGAGTCTGATATGCATGCCCCCCTAAATCCAACTACCTAATTGAATCTTTATATCAATACAAATAAAACTTAATAAGAACACACTTTTTAAAGCATTACCCTCAACTCTGTACTTTAGGATCACCCAAAGAACTTTTAAAAATCCCCATGCCAGACTGCATCTCTGGGAGTGAGAGCTAAGGAGTGGTCCTGTGAAAAGCTCCTCTCGTGTTCACCATGTGCAGCTTTAGCATCTTCAGCATGGGAAGTATGGAGAAGGTAGGGTGACTGCGATGTAATGCTCTTTGAAACAGACCTCATACAGCTGTTCCCAACCTTTACTTCATCTCAAACCACATCAGAGAGCCATGGCGCATTTCTACTGATAATAGTGGTTCATTTGTCCATTCAGATTTTTGTGCCCTATAGTGAGCTAGGTACTAGGGGAAGAAATGGGAGCAATACACTCATACATCTCATCTTCAAGAGACTCACACTCTGGTGGTAACAAATATGGTAGTGACTCTCCAAGGGAAGCAGGACATGCCTCTCCACGGGGTACATGAGAATCTCTGAAAAGGGGTGGGAGGAATGCAGGTGGTTCATACACAACCTAGGAGTTTTCCTCTGGTACCAGTAACCATGCCTAGTAGGGAAATGGGTTCAGTAGGTGGCCTTCCCAAGGGGTAACCATGTAAGATTTGATGACTTTCCTACTCTTCCCACCCGACTATATAGAGAAATAAAGAAAGCATTCAATTCCCTCCAAAAGGGTTAAAAAACAAATTGGAAAGCTGATTATTTGTATGCATATACATTCTTGATAGGAAATGGTTTGAGGAAAAATAACTGTGTGTTTGGTGGGACACTGTTAGACCATCACCTCATTTCACAAAGCAAAAATAAAATCCAGAAGGGTAGAAGGATTAAATGCTTAAGAACACCTTTTACAAGGAAATAAATTAATATTTATGTGAACTCAGGATAAGGAAAGATTTTCTGATGTAAGAAATCACAAAGGTAAATATGGCATATCTGACTATAGAAAAAATAAAAGCTACTAAATGTAAAAGAAATCAATCATAAACAATGTTCATGGATAGACTCAATAATGTTCATGAAGACTCAATACTGTCAAGATGTCAGTTCTTCCCAACTTGGTCTATCCACTGGATGCAATCTCAATCAAAATGCAAGTTATTTTGTGGATTTTGATAGACTGATTCTAAAGATTATAAGAGGCAAAAGACTGAGAACAGCCAACTAAATACAGAAAAATAAAGCTGGAGGACTAACACTACCTAACTTCAAGACTTATCATAAAGCAACAGTTATCCAGACAGACTGGTATTGGTAAAAGAAAAATAGATCAATATAATGGAATACAGAGCCCAGATACAGACCCACATAAATAGTCAACTGGTTTTTGACAAAGGAGCAACAGCAATACCATGGAACAAAGACAGTCTTTTGAATAAATGGTGCTAGAACAACTGGGAATATGTGAACACAAAAAAAATCTGGACACAGACCTTATATTTTCACAAAAATTTATTATAATGTATCACAGACCTTAATGTAAACACTATAAAGCACCTAGAAGATAACATAGGAGAAAAATCAAATGACCCGGTATGGTGATGACTTTTTATGTATAACACCAAAGACACAATCCATTAAAGAAATAATTAATAAGCTGGACTTCATTCAAATTAAAAACTTCCACTATGCAAAAGACAACGTCAAGAGAACAAGAAGACAAGCTACAGACTGGAAGAAAATACTTGCAATAGGCACATCTGATAAAGGACTATTATCCAAAATTTATAAGGAACTCTTAAAAATCAACAATTAAGAACACAAACCAATTAAAATATAGGGCAAAGACCTTAACAGATACTTCAGTGAAGAAGATACAGAGATTGCAAATAAGCATGTGGAAAAATATTCAACATGTGTCATTAAGGAATTACAAATTAAAACAACAAGACACCACAACACATCTATCAGAATGGCCAAAATCCAAAACACTGACACCACCAAATACTGATGAGCATGTGGAGCCACAGGAACTCTCATACAGTGCTGGTGGGAATGCAAAGTGGTACAACTACTCTGGAAGACAGTTTAGTGGTTTCCTACATAACTAAACATTCTTCATATGATCTAGCAATTGTGCACTTGCTATTTACCCAAGAAAGTTGAAAACTATGTCTACACAGATATCTTCAAATTGGTGTTTACAGCAACTTTATTCTTAATTGCCAAAACTTGGAAGCAACCAAGACGCCCTTCAGTAAGTGAATGGATAAAGAAACTGTACTCCATCCAGACAATGAAATATTATGTAGCACTTAAGGGATATGAGTTATCAAGCCATGAAGAGACATAAACTTTAAGTGCTTATTAGTAGGTGAAAGAAAGCAATCTGGAGAAGCTATATACTGTATGATTCCAATGAACAACGTTTTTTTTTTTTTAATTTTTTAAGATTTTATTTATTTATTAGTTAGAGAGAGAGAGAGAGAGAGAGAGCGAGCACAGGCAGACAGAGAGGCAGGCAGAGGCAGAGGGAGAAGCAGGCTCCCCGCCGAGCAAGGAGCCCGATGTGGGACTCGATCCCAGGACGCTGGGATCATGACCTGAGCTGAAGGCAGCCGCTTAACCAACTGAGCCACCCAGGCGTCCCCCAATGAACAACGTTCTTAAAACGTTCTCCAGGCAGAGTCCTGGAGACAGTAAAAAGATCAGTGATTATGGGGCTAGGAGGATGGGAGGGAATGAACAGGCAGAGGATTTTTAAGGGCAGTAAAACTATTCTGTATGGGAATACAATGATAAATACGTGTCATTATTTGTCCAAATCCAAAGAATGTACAACACCAAAAGTGAACCCCAGTGTAAACAAGACTTTGGATGACAACGACGTGTCACTGCAGATGCATCTGCTGTAGTAAGTGTACCACTGAGGCACAAGGTGACAACTGTAGGAGGCTGTGCCTGTGTAGGGGCAGGGAGTATTTGGGAACTCTAATTTCTGCTCAATTTTACCATGAACATAAAACTGCTCTAAAAAAATAAAGACTATGGGTTTTTTAAAGACTTTATTTATTTGAAAGAGAGAGAATGAGAGAGCACGAGAGGGGGTAGGGTCAGAGGGAGAAGCAGACTCCCTGCCAACCAGGAAGCCTGATGTAGGACTTGATCCCAGGACTCCAGGACCATGACCGGAGTGGAAGGCAGCCACTCAACCAACTGAGCCACCCGGGGGCCCCTAAAGTCTATGTTTTAAAGAAAGGAAATAAACTAGAAAATTGTCACAAATAAGACAAAGGATTAAAACCAGAAGTCCTATCAATATGGAAAACATTAAGACCTCAATTTGGAAAATCTGAAGAACCTCAACAGATAATTTACAGAAGAATAAACGGCTAAGAAAATACATGAAAAAGTGTTGACCATCCCTATTAATCAAAGGAATAAAATGACGAGAGAACATTTTCGCCTTTCAGATCAGAAAAGATCCATCATATGAAATATTCAATGCTGGCAAGAGTCTCATGGGAAGGAACCAAATACTGGTGGGAATGGCCATTAGCCTGTAATAACAAATTCCTTCCCAGAAAGATTATACAAGAATCTTAAACATGTCCATATTGTTTTGTGACCCATTTCCAAGGTTCTATTCTGAAGTAGATGTAAATAATCTGAAACTCAGACTAAAATGATAGAGATATTCATTAAGTAGAAAAGCAGAAACAATCCAAATAGCCAGCAGCAGGGAAAACAGGAAAAAGTTGAAGTAAGTGCTATGCTGCTATTCAAGATGATATACTGCTACTATTCAAAATGCTATCTTCAAAGAATTTAAGGAAATGGAACAAGCCCTTCGTTTTTTAAGCTTAAAAAAAAAAAAACCAGATCAAAACTGAACATACCATATGATCTCAACTAAATTCATATATGTGTATGAATGTATATGCATGAACGTAAAACTAGAAGGAAAAAATATATAAACATTCAGCACAGCATTTTATATTTTCTTTTTTACATTATACTTTATTCTTTCAATTTTAAAAATGGAGCAGAGTATTTTTATAAATAATCAATAAAATTAAGTTAAAAAGAAAAGAGATTTCACTACATAGCATGAATATACAAATCAAAACTAAAATGAAACTGCAGAAGAAAGACATACTTCACCTGAGAGGCTGCAAGGGAAAAAAAACGAGTGTACAGTGAACTGCAAGTTGGAGAGGATTTATATGAGTAAACTGGGGAGTGAGGTATGTCAATGTAAAAAGATCCATGTCACTAACAAGGTGTGTCCACAGACCACAACCAGGAACCTGGCAGTCAAGGCCTAACTCTGCCCAAATATAAAGACCCTCAGGCAAATTCCTGTGACTTCCTGCCTCCCACATTAAACTGCATCCATACCTATGCTTCCTTCCTTCCTTCCTTCCTCTTCTAGTCTCCAAATCTTCTAAGTATGCCGGAGCTGCAAATTAGGAAGGGAAACTAAGGTTTCCCCACTTTTCAAGGATCTTATATGGAAACCCTTCTTCCTAGAGCCTGCTCTAACAGTCCCTGTTCCTGAAGGCACTCATCACTCATCGTGAAGAAACTGCAACATGGCTCACAGTTTTCTTCCTATTCCCAAGTCTGAATACTTTCCGTGAAGACAGTTCAACATCCTCACAGATGATAGCCACCACAATTCACATCTGGGCCAGCCTATGAGTTCCTTGACTTCCTCAATCCTAACAGCCTCATACTTCTTTCTACTCCATTTGGGCTACCCATGACAATGGCTCACCCCAGGTTCTGTCATCACCAGGAAAAACTCATACTTAATTGCACATTCCCACTCTTCAACCAGACTCCCATCCTTGCAGTTCTCTCTCTTTTATGTATATTACACCTGTTCTTAGACCTCACCTAGGCTTCTAGTCCATTGAAACTCTAATTTTTTATCCAGTATCTCTGTCCTATTTCCTTCTTTACCCAACTAAGAAAACTTGGTGTCAATTCCATCACTATACTAACACCCTAACTCCTTTGCAACACCATTCTATTCTACCTACATGGGGAAAAACAAAAACAGCCCAATCCTGAACTAATCCAACCATTAGCCCTATACTTGGAACTGCCAAATGCTGCTTATGAAAATCAAACAACCAATATGGCCAATATCCCTTCTGCCTTGATAGAAGTCCAAACAATTTCTGCAATCTTTCTGTGTTTCCTTACTCAGCTCTCTCCAATTCTCCATAGCAGTCATTTTAAAGAGCCTTCTTTCTTCTCCAACCACCTCCTCTCACACCCTTGGCTGTTGGCCTTGTCTTCACTTCAGAGAAAATAGAAGCCATTAGAGTGCATGACACCAGTAACTCCCAGTCAACATATTTACAAATTTCTTCCTTCTCTGCAATTCCTCTCAAGAATCTCAGTATAGGGGCGCCTGGGTGGCTCAGTGGGATAAAGCCTCTGCCTTCGGCTCAGGTCATGATCCCAGGGTCCTGGGATAGAGCCCTGCATCGGGCTCTCTGCTCAGCAGGGAGCTGCTTCCACCCCTCTCTCTGCCTGCCTCTCTGCCTACTTGTGATCTCTGTCAAATAAATAAATAAAATCTTAAAAAAAAAAAAAGAATCTCAGTACATCAGGAACCTTGTCCTGTAGATCCCCTACTACCATCTCCTAGCTTTAACTTCTCCCTTTCATAACAGCATTTAAACACAAGAATTTTTTTTTTTTGAGGTTTTATTTATTTATTTGACAGAGAGACACAGAGAGAGAGGGAAGACAAACAGGGGGAGTGGGAGAGGAAGAAGCAGGCTCCAGGCTGAGCAGAGAGCCCAACGCAGGGCTCGATCCCAGGACCTTGGGATCATGACCTGAAATGAAGGCAGCCGCTTAATGACTGAGCCACCCAGGTGCCCCTAAACACAAGAATTTCTTTTTTTTTTTTTAAACACAAGAATTTCTAAAAGAAAAGAACTCCTTTGACTCTACATCAGTCCTTCAGCTAGCATTCTCTCTACTCTACTCTGCAGCCAATTTTCTCGAAAGAGTTGTCTCCATGACAATCTGGCTTCTTTTCCCACAATTCCACTAAAACAATTAACTACTTCTATATTTTTAAAGAATAAGCTATTCAAAAATATTTCTAACTCATTCACAAATGTCTTAGGACTCCTACAGATTAATAAAAAAGGAACCAACAATCCAAAAGAAAAGTGGGCAAAAAGATATGAAACTGACAATGCAACAAAAAAGCAAATGCTTCTCTTAAATATATAAAAAAATTGCTTAACCTCACTTATGATTAGAGAAATCCAAATTAAAGCTATATTGTGGTATCAGTTTTAACCTATCAAGCAAATAAAAAAACTTTAACAACAATGCATCAGCAAGAATGAGTAAACAGGTACTCTCATATGATCTATAAATATTTAGCAGAATTATAAAAACACAAATACTTCAACACAATTCCATTTGAGAATTTTACAGATATACCTATACTTTTAAAGTGCCATTATGTACAAGGTTATTCAATGCAGCACTGTTTGCAATAGAAAAACACTGGAAATAACCTGAATGTTTACCAACAGCAGAGGGGAATGTGATTAAATAAATGATGGCATACTCATAAAATGGAATACTATGAGGCCTGTTAAACAGAAAAGAGAAGGCCCTTTGGAGATCATTTCATTTCAGCACACAAGACACCTTTTGATTTTGAACCATCTTTAAAATAACCTTTTCAAAAAATTAAATTAGGGGTGCCTGGGTGGCTCAGTGGGCTAAAGCCTCTGCCTTCGGCTCAGGTCATGATCTCGGGGTTCTGGGGTCGAGCCCCACATCGGGCTCTCTGCTCAGCGGGGAGCCTGCTTCCTCCTTTCTCTCTGCCTGCCTCTCTGCCTGTTTGTGATCTGTCAAATAAATAAATAAAATCTTTAAAAAAAAAAAAAAAAGCTGCTGCCTTCGGCTCAGGTCATGATCCCAGGGTCGTGGGATCGAGCCCTGCATCGGGCTCCCTGCTCAGAGAGGAGCCTGCTCCCCTTCCTCTCTCTCTCTCTCTCTCTCTCTGCCTGCCTCTCTGCCTACTTGTGATCTCTGTCAAATAAATAAATAAAATCTTTAAAAAAATTTTAAATTAAAATTCATGGGGCAGGGAAGCCACTGGTATTTCTCTCTCCCTCCCCTGCCCCACATTTCTCTCTCTCCCACACACAGACACAACCTCTTTGTTGTTAAATCCCTCAAGCTCCCTCTGTCACATCTGATTTACTGACACCCCATACGCTCCGAAATTCATCTCTTCCCCACACCTCTCTCTGAATTGATCTTAAAAGCTGGTTCTATGATAAAGATCTAGCCTTAGATGAATACAGATACAGATGAATGGTTAAATAGTTTGAATCCAAGGGAAATACGTACTATCAAATGTCAGAAGGAAACCAGCACTACCAGCTGTAGTCTGCACAATGCCAGAAACCATGTATACAAATTCTAAAGTAGAAACGGTTTTGCCTTTCACAGAATGATTTTTAGGATGAGCTACTATTTGTGGTATTTTTATTTCATTTTAAAAATTAGTCTGACAGCTTCTTGTAAAACTAAATATATACCTACTTCATGACCCAGGAATTCTACTCCTATATTTATTTACCCAAGAGAAATAAAAACACATGTCCACAAAAAGACTAGCACAAAAATGCCCATAATAACAAAAAACCGAAAACAACCCAGGTAGCCATCAATAAGAGATACATATAAACAATGGTATTTTCTCACAATGGAACATTAACAATGAAATGAAAGAATTACTGATATGTACAACATGAATCTAAAAAATATCATACTGAGTGAAAAAAGCCTTACACAGAAGATTATATAACGTATGATTCCACACACATGAAGTATTAAAACAAGCAAATCTACTCTACGGTGGATCTACTCTACTCCTAATCTCAGTGTTATGAGTTCAAACCCCACATAAGGCAGAGAGATTACTTTAAAAAGCTTTTTTTTTTAATTTTTAAAAAGAATGTATTTATTTATTTATTTATAGAGAGTGAGAGTGGCTGAGCGAGCACATGTGGGGGGAGTAGAGGAAAAGGGAGAGAGAATCTCAAGCAGATTCCACCCTGAGACCCACACAAGGCTCGATCTCACGACCCTGAGATCATGACCTGAGCCGAAATCAAGAGTCAGATGCTTAACCAACTGGGCCACCCAGGCACCCCCAAAATTAAAAAAAAATGTTTTTTAAACAATGAAGAAACTAACCTGTGGTGGGAAAAAAAATCAGAACAATGCTTGCCTGGGAAAGAGATGGAAGATTTACCAGAAAGGAACATGAGGGTACATTCCTGGACAACAGTAATATTCTGTATTTTGACAAGAAAACGCATTGTGTATTTGCATATAAATTTCACCTCTGAAAACAATTCTACCCATAAATGAGTATCATAAATGACATGCATGCTAAAGTATTTGGGAAGAAGTATAAGCAATTTACTTTGAAATACATTAAAAACAGTATGAATGATGGATGAACACAGAGAGAGTGGACAGATACATGATAAAACAAGTAGAATAAAATGTTATACAGTCTAGGTGGTGGAGATGGATATAAAATTCTCTCAATTTTTCTCTATATTTGAAAAATTTCATAAGGCAGATAAAAGTTCAGGGAGAGAGTTGGGGCACCTGGGTGGCTCAGTGGATTAAAGCCTCTACCTTTGGCTCAGGTCATGGTCTCAGGGTCCTGGGATCGAGCCCCACATCGGGCTCTCTGCACAACAGGGAGCCTGCTTCCCTTCCTCTCTCTCTGTCTGCCTCTCTGCCCGCTTGTGATCTCTGTCTGTCAAATAAATAAATAAATAAATAAATAAATAAATAAATAAATAAATCTTTTTTTTTTTTTTTTAAAGATTTTATTTATTTATTTGTCAGAGAGAGAGTGGGAGCGAGCACGGGCAGACAGAGCGGCAGGCAGAGGCAGAGGGAGAAGCAGGCTCCCTGCTGAACAAGGAGCCCGATGTGGGACTCGATCCCAAGACGCTGGGATCATGACCCGAGCCGAAGGCAGCTGCTTAACCAACTGAGCCACCCAGGCGTCCCTAAATAAATAAATCTTAAAAAAAAAAAAAAAAGTTCAGGGAGAACTGGCATATTGTGGTACTGAATTTTATAATCCCAGGACAGTATTTCTCCACTTATTTTTTAAATATTCTTCAAAGTATTAACTATATTTACTGTATTTTTTGTCTTATTCATGTCTTCCTGCATTAATTCCTGATTATTTTATATTATGCTGTTACTGTGAATGGAATCTTTTTAATTTCAGCTACGAGGTACAACTGACTTACAAGTCTACGGCCATACCACCCTGAACACGCCAGATCTCGTCTGATCTTGGAAACTAAGCAGGGTCGGGCCTGGTTAGTACTTGGATGGGAGACAACTGACTTACAAATTATAAGATATTCAAAGTGTACATCATGGGAATCTGATATACATACATGATGTGAAAGGATCCCTCCCCCCATCTAGTTAATTAACACATTCATCATCTCCTATCTTTTTTTTAGTGAAAATGTTTAAATCCTACTCTCCTAACAAATTTAAATTATACAATACAGTATTATTAACTATAGTCACCATGTTTTACATTAGATCCTCAGACCCTATTCGAATATCTTCTAGATGAAATGAGTTAACGTTGTTTATTAAAACAATGCTTTTGTTATATAGGAAGGACACTGGTCCACTTCCCTTTCATAAACTACTCAAAAAATAATAATAAACTATGTTCATTAAAAGAAATACAGAGGGATATAAAGCAAAACACAGGTCTCAATCACCTCCTGCCAGTCCATTTCCCAAAAGTGGTCACTTAATACTTTCTTCTATATCCTTTTAGAAATTTTCTGTGCAATACCAGAATATAACTATACATTCAAAAAAATTTTATAAAAAGGATCATAGTATACTTACTACCTACAGCTTACATTTTTACTTAAGTAATAAATCCTGGACATCTTTCATATCAATATATCTAGATACTTTTCCGTGGCTACACAGTGTTTCATCATGTCTATATAATCAAAATTATTTTAACCAGTCCTTCTGCTTGCTTTTGTTAAGTAAGAGCTAACTGTATATGATTTCTTCCTCTGTCTCCATACATCATTTATGATTAGGCAAGACTGGTCTGAGTAAAGACAGAATTACATTATTTCAGGAAAGCTAAAATAATGGAAGAAACTAAAATTTAACACTGTTCATTTTTCAAAAAGCATTTGTGAATCATAATCCTCTGGTTAACTGTGAGTTAGAGAATAACTGAGGAGGGAGGCTTTGGGAGATGAGTCATGAAGTCTGGGCAGTTCCCCGATTTATCAGACACAATGGCACACACATTGTGTTTTCTCTCTTACTTTACCACACCCAGAAAAAGAGCCAATATACAATTCTTATTTCATTACAAAAGCATTTCTTAGTTTAGAAAAACTGGTTCCGCTGAACATACATTAGGGTGCTAAGTCAGGAAAGTTTAACATTCAAACAATAGAGGAAAACCAAAATGCCACTGACAATACTTACAAGCCCTAGGATATGTGACAAACGAAGTTCTGAAAAATTGTAACTGTTGTTTTCCTGATTCTGAGGGTCTAAGAGCATTTCCTAAATGTTCTTAAAATTCGAATGCAGCATAGATCTGAGACATTCTCTCTATGGATACATGTGGAAGCTCTGCATTCAGTGGTGGAGGCAGCATGGATGGTGGGCAGTGCCCACTAGCTGTTAAATCACTCACACTTGCCCACCTGCATTGAGCACTCTATATGCCTCCTCTCACTTAACCCTCTCCAACCCTATGATGCTGATGCTTGTGTTACTGCAACTTACTGTGTTGTGGACTTTTGGGGGTTTGGGGTTTCTCCTGAACTACAGAAATCTTGGATGTTAACTTTATAACCAGTCAATTATAGATCCTTACATGCATTTCAGGGGTAAATTATTCCAATATACAACTTGCACCATTACAGGCATACTGAGTATCTGCTAGAGAAAATATTCCTTTGGCTTCAGGCCAAAGAGAAACACTCCTTGCCCAAACATACACTCCCTGTCACTGGCCCTGAGAGGTCCCGAGAGACATGCCATCCTCTCCTAAGAGGAGGAAGGAAGAAAACTGGGGGCTAATACTTGGCAGGGAGGGGCTGGGGGGGGGACACCCTTTCCCAAGTTAGTTGTGGACAAGTGACTAAATCCTGGCCAAGGAGTTATAAGCTAAAGGGTATGATGAGACTTCTAGGAAGGTGGTTTTAAAACATTTTTTTTAAAATTTTATTTATTTATTTGGCAAAGCACGTGGAGCAGCACACAGGGGGAGATGGAGAAGCAGGCTCCCTACCAAGCAAGGAGCCCAATATAGGGCTCGATCCCAGGAACCTGGGATCATGACCTGAGCCAAAGGCAGATGCTTAACCAACTGAACCACCCAGGCTCCCCTAGGAAGGTGGTTTTAAAGGGAAGGAAGGAGTTCCCCCATCATGGCCCCCCATCTTCCCTCCTGTAATCTGGAATTTAGATGTGATCACTGGAGCCCCAGCAGCCATTATGGACCCTGAAGTGACCTAAGGATAGCAGAATAGAGAGCTAGAAAGAATTTGAGTTCTATGATGATACTGACTGCCATACCAGTCCTGCTTATTTTAACATTTCATATATATGAGAAATAAAAAAACCTGTTTTATTTTCTGATCTATACAGCCAACTCCAATCCTGATATAGCTAGTTATAAGGAATAAGAAGACCAACTCTTAATATTATGACTTCTGATGATCTAGGAATGAGAGTGATGAAGGTGCTCTGGAATGTATTTTTCTCAGCCCTCTTGCTAGTAAGTATAATGCTGAATCCATTTGCTAAAGAAAGAATGTTTCAAGGAATCAGTATTGTGAAGCCCCACAGCAAAGGAAAGGTCAGCAAATCTGCACATTGCCCAGAGTGTGGACTTTGGCTGTGATAGTTTCCATTAAGAGAGTATCTATTCCAACTATATGTGGAAAACCCAAAAGGCTACACTCCAAAACTGCTAGAGCTTGTACAGGAATTCAGTAAAGTGTCAGGATATAAAATCAATGCACAGAAATCAGTTGCATTTCTTTACACCAACAAGACAGAAGAAAGAGAAATTAAGGAGTCAATCCCATTTACAATTCCACCCAAAACCATAAGATACCTAGGAATAAACCTAACCAAAGAGGCAAAGAATCTATACTCAGAACTATAAAGTACTCATGAAAGAAATTGAGGAAGACACAAAGAAATGGAAAAATGTTCCATGCTCATGGATTGGAAGAATAAATATTGTGAAAATGTCTATGCTACCTAAAGCTATCTACACATTTAATGCAATGCCTATCAAAATTCCATCCAACTTTTTCAAAGAAATGGAACAAATAATCCTAAAATTTATATGGAACCAGAAAAGACCTCGAATAGCCAAAGGAATATTGAAAAAGAAAACCAAAGTTGGTGGCATCACAATTCCCGACTTCAAGCTCTACTACAAAGCTGTCATCATTAAGACAGTATGGTACTGGCACAAAAACAGACACATAGATCAATGGAACAGAATAGAGAGCCCAGAAATAGACCCTCAACTCTATGGTCAACTCATCTTCGACAAAGCAGGAAAGAAAGTCCAATGGAAAAAAGACAGCCTCTTCAACAAATGGTGTTGGGAAAATTGGACAGCCACATGCAGAAAAATGAAATTGGACCATTTCCTTACACCACACACAAAAATAGACTCAAAATGGATGAAGGACCTCAACGTGAGAAAGGAATCCATCAAAATCCTTGAGGAGAACACAGGCAGCAACCTCTTCGACCTCAGCCGCAGCAACTTCTTCCTAGGAACAACGCCAAAGGCAAGGGAAGCAAGGGAAAAAATGAACTACTGGGACTTCATCAAGATCAAAAGCTTTTGCACAGCAAAGGAAACAGTCAACAAAACCAAAAGACAACTGACAGAGTGGGAAAAGATATTTGCAAATGACATATCAGATAAAGGGCTCGTATCTAAAATCTACAAAGAGCTTAGCAAACTCAACACCCAAAGAACAAATAATCCAATCAAGAAATGGGCAGAGGACATGAACAGACATTTCTGCAAAGAAGACATCCAGATGGCCAACAGACACATGAAAAAGTGCTCCACATCACTGGGCATCAGGGAAATACAAATCAAAACCACAATGAGTTACCACCTCACACCAGTCAGAATGGCTAAAATGAACAAGTCAGGAAATGACAGATGCTGGCGAGGATGTGGAGAAAGGGGAACCCTCCTGCACTGTTGGTGGGAATGCAAGCTGGTGCAACCACTCTGGAAAACAGCATGGAGGTTCCTCAAAAAATTGAAAACAGAGCTACCTTATGACCCAGCAATTGCACTACTGGGTATTTATCCTAAAGATACAAATGTAGTGATCCAAGGGGGCACGTGTACCCGAATGTTTATAGCAGCAATGTCCACAACAGCCAAGTTATGAAAAGAACCTAGATGTCCATCAACAGATGAATGGATAAAGAAGATGTGGTATATATATACGATGGAATACTATGCAGCCATCAAAAGAAATGAAATCTTACCATTTGTGACGACATGGATGGAACTAGAGCGTATTATGCTTAGCGAAATAAGTCAACTGGAGAAAGACAACTACCACATGATCTCCCTGATATGAGGAAGTGGAGATGCAACGGGGGTGGGAGTTAAGGTGGTAGGAAAAGTAAAAATGAAAGAAGATGGGATTGGGAGGGAGACAAACCAAAAGAGACTCTTAATGTCATAAAACAAACTGAGGGGGGTGGGGGGAAGAGGGGTTGGGAGAGGGTGGTGGGGTTACATTATATGTTTAAATAAAGTTTAAAAAAAAAAGAGATTATCTATTCCAAGTTATGCATTCATTATTCAATACAATAGAGCTGATAAAATGTGATCAAGAGTCAGGTACAAATTATCTCAATATCTGGTATTTTACCTATTAAATTAAATCTCATAGCAACTCTACAAGTTACATATTCTTAAGTCCCATTTTGCAAATAAAGAAATCGAGAGATGATCACACAGCTGTAAAATTGTGTAAGTTGAATTCAAAGCCAGGACTACCTGACTTCTCTTCACAAATCTTATCAAACTTGATCTTTTAAAAGTGTAAAGACTAGGACTGCCAGGTTGACACAGTTCATTAGATGACTGACTCTTGGTTTTGGCTCAGGTCTTGATCTTGGGGTCATGAGTTCGAGCCCCAAGCCCTGCACTGAGCTCCATGCTTAGTGAGGAATATGCTTAAGACTCTCTCTCCCTCTGCCTCCCACAAAATGAGCAACTAAAACTTAAAAAAAAAAAAAAAGCATAAAGACTTATGTAGAAACAAATAAATCTTCCTAATGCCACCTAAAACTAATTGATTATTATTCCAATTTTATAGATTTCTAAGCAAAGGGGCAGTGAATATCTTAAATGTGCTCACATTAATCAATCACTGATTTTCAGATATTTAATATGTATGACTATTTAAGTACTAGTCTTGATTTAAGTAAACCCACCTCTTTCACAGAGATGAAATTCTCAGGAGGAAGATCTGTATTCCACTTTCAGACTTACTGAGGATGTCTCCCAGGTTTGGGGGAAACAAAGAAGTGGCAGCTAGGAGTGTTAAGCTCTGCCCAGGCTTTCTCTAAGGGCTGTTCAGGTTCTCTGATTTGAGAAAAAGGCACCCAGAAGGAGGATTCAATTCCTTCAGCTATCACTTCACTCAATCAACATTACATTATTTATTATTAAGAACAAAAACTATTTTTGCAACTAAAATCCTTGGTTGCCACTAGGTGCTTGGCACTAATACCAGGCATTCTATATACTTTAATGCATTTAATCCTCAAAACCACCTAAGGAGTTAGATATCATTCTTCCATTCTATAGATGAAGAGTCTAAAGATCCTAGAGGTTAAGGAATTTCCTCAAGGCCACATACCTAACAGAGTGGCTATTAGGATTACAAATCAAGGCTTTTAAAACTTCAAAGCTCATGTCCTTGCCTTCACACTTCAACTAATGTTGGGAATATCACCAGACAGATTAGATATGGACATGGGCATCCAGTAGTTCCCTAGGCAGTAGTGAGGCACAAATAAACAATTTGTCAATTTGTTCAAGCTCTGAATTATTATCTTCCATAAATAATGTTAGCTGATTAAGGTGAATGGTAAACCTGCAGATCAGATAAGGAATTTTCGGGGGGGGGGGGGGGAGTAACACTTGAGCTGAACTTGGAGGATAGAGAAGTGAGCTAAGAAAATAATGGTCAGAAACAGTCTTTTAAGTAAGAGGACTTGGGAGCCTTAAACAAGCCTATCTGGTTCCAGGGATGGCAAAGAGCTGGGTAAGGGCATCAAGCAGGATCTCAATAAGTATACATTAAATGAATGTGAAAAAGACAGACATGAAAGACTGGGGTCTGTGAGGATATGTGGAGGTACTGCAGGCGGTGAGGCAACCAGAAACAATGATCAGATTCCAGAGGGGCTGATAGGCCACAATAAAAAGTTTTTAAAGATTTATTTTATTTGAGAGAGAGAGACAGAGTGTGTGTGTGTGTGTGTGTGTGTGTGTGCGCGCGCGCGCGCACGCGCGGGTGCACAAGTATGGTAGAGGGCAGAGGAAGAGGATCTCAAGCCAACTCCAGGCCAAGCACAGAGCCCAACTCAGGGCTCGATCCCAGGACCCTGAGATCACAACCCATCTGAAACCAAGAGCTGGCTGCTCAACTGATTGAGCCAATCAGGTACTTCCACAATAAAAAGTTTTGATCTAAAAAAAAAAAAAAAGTTTTGATCTTGTATTGAACATACTAAGGAGCCCCCAAAGGCTTTAGCACAAAGAGAATGACTGGAACAATTTAGATTTCAGAAACAATGACAGCAGGGTGGAGGATTAACTAACTGGTGGGGTTTGAGGTTAGGAGGGCCACTGACTGAAGCCTTCAGGAATAATCTAGCCAATAAACCACAAGGAGCTCCAGGAAGGGCAAAAATATCTAGAGACTGATAAGAGGATTTACAGGGCATGACACAGTGATTTATAAGAAATATACACAAATGTACAGACTTGGTGAATCAGTGTTGTATACCTGAAACTAATGTAACACTGTGTGTCAAATATACTTCAATTAAAAAAAAAAGAAATACATATACTTGGTCATTCAAATGAACAAAATACATTTCTCAGATATATTTGATCTTCATTCACAGTTGGGAGCTCACACCTCCCAAACCCTTAAAATGTCTTGAGAGGTAATAAAAAGGAACATATTTGTTGTATTTTGTTTCTTGCCCTCAGTTCCTAAAAATGCTCAGACCCATAAAGATGAAATTTGTGTTTTATAATTCATAATAAAGCCTTTCCACCATAATGGGGTTTGTACTAATGACGGTGACTTTTGCAAAGCACCTAAGAATGGAGACTGGTTGTGAGGGGGACCAACCATGGATAAAAAGTTGGAACTTTCAGTCCCACCCTGATTTCTTGGGAAGAGTGGCTAGAGGTTGAATCAATCACCAATGACCAATGAATTAACTGACTATGCTCATATAATAAAGTTTCTATAAAAGACAAAAAAGAAGGGGGTTCAGAGAGCTTCCACACTTGGAAACTAGAACAATTCCATTTGCCACTGTGCCAAACTCCAAGTGCCACAAGGACAGAAGCTCCTCTGCCAATGTATCTCTTCATCTGGCTGTTGATTTGTTATCTTATAGTATCTTTTGTAATAGATCAATTATCTAGTGAGTAAACAGGTTTTCCTGAGTATTGTGAGCTGTTATGGCAAATTAATCAAACCCAAGGAGATAGTCCTGAGAACCTTTGATTTACAGCCAGTTGGTCAGAAGGAGAGGTAACAACCTGGATTTGGGACTAGCATCCTGAGTTGGAGGGGATCAATGGAACCACCAATTTGTAGCAGGTCATCTGAACCGGAGGGAGGTCCTATGGGACTGAGTCCTTTACCTGTGAAATCTGATTCTATCTCTGAGTAGACAGGGTCAGAATTTAGTTGAATTCTTGAACACACTGCTGGTATCCAAAAATTGTTTGTTGGTGTGGCAAAGCCTATAAACACACACACACACACACACACACACACACACACACACACACGCTGAATTGGATCCAGGGACCCTTTCACAGGGGTAGAACTGAAGACTTAACAATGGAATGCCAAAGGTAAAGAGGGCCCAGGTGTCTGACTTAGGTGAACCGTAATGCTATAAGCAGAACGATAACCACTTTGGGGACATGCCATGCCATGGGAAGGTGATAAGCTTGGTTCTGAACATGGAGAATGCACATGACGTACCTAAGTTGGGCAGGGGTACAGGCTATGAGGGTGGGAGAAGGGGCAGAATGGCAGATAAGCAATGACAGAGCAGCTGCCACGGAAGTCAGGCAATAAGCCAAAGAAAGGAAGAAGACAGCTGTAAAAGTGACAAAAGCAGCAATGAGAGAGCCAGGCAAGAGACATCTGACAAGCACAGGAGGCAGGAGTAGGTGGGTGTGGATGAGTAGAAAACTGATACATGCCATCAAGAGAGGATGGGGTAGGAACAGGGCACTGAATACTTGCCAGGGAGAGAAAAAGAGCTTGAAAACCTGCTGAAGGCTTCTGAAGAAGGCCTACTACACCAGGAATCAACTTTCATTACTATAGTCTTCTCTTAAGAAAGGCAATGTGGTAGAGAGATCCAAAACAAAGGGAAGAGGATCACCACCCACAAAGATTAGCAAAAATATGAAACCCTGAAGAGATGCTCACTTCCACTGATGAAATTCAGGACCACCAAAGCTATAAAACAGATAAAGTTATACCTAAGGCAAGATTAAGTTTGGGGACTGGGGAGAGATGAGCCTGGAGGCAAGGAAGTCAATCAGATTACTTCAATAAACAAACTAGTTTGGTATAAATTTACACTGCAGATTAACGAAGACAAAGAAGAATGTGGAAAAATATTTGCTCTATTTAAGCACACCCTGGAATAAATTGTTGGATATATGAAACCAAAGTATAGTACAATTACATGCATAAAATAAGAAACAAAAACAAGGGGCAATTCTGAAAAGGAAGAATAAAATGGGAGAAATCCATTTACCCAATGTTAAAACGTAGTATACAGATACTATAGTTAAGACAGTGTGGTATTAGCAAAGGGATAAATATAGAGACCTATGAAATAAAACAAAACCAGAAACAAGTACACACAAATATACCTAAATATTTTTGACAAGGGTACAAAAATGGAGGAAGGACAACCTTTTCAACAAAGGGTGCTGGGAAAACAGGATAGTGTATCCATGCAAAAGAATAAAGTTGGCTCCCTACCTAACACCTAACCTTTGATCAATGGATCAAAGACCTAAACATGAGGGCTAACACTGTAAGACTCTTAGAAGAAAACTTGGGGGGCAGAAAGCTTCATGGCACTGGATTTGGCAATGCTTTTTAAAATATGGCTCTAGGGACGCCTGGGTGGCTCAGTTGGTTAAGCAGCTGCCTTCCGCTCAGGTCATGATCCCAGCGTCCTGGGATCGAGTCCCACATCGGGCTCCTTGCTCGGCAGGGAGCCTGCTTCTCCCTCTACCTCTGCCTGCCTCTCTGTCTGCCTGTGCTCGCTCTCTCTCTAGCAAATAAATAAAATAAAATCTTTAAAAAAAATAAAAAATAAAAATAAAAAAAAATAAAATATGGCTCTAGAAGCACAGTTCAACAAAACAACAACAAAAAAGAAATAGATAAGCTGGACTTTATCAAAATTAAAAACATCTGTGCATCAAAGGTCACTATCAACAGAATAAAAAGGAAACCAAGAAATGGGAGAAAATGTGTACAAATCACCTGATAAGGAATTGAAAATCACAATATATAAAAAACTCCTACAACAACCAAAAAAGCCAACCTGATTTTAAAAAGGGCAAAGGACAAGTACAGACATTTCTCCAGGAAAGACAAATGGCCAATAAGCATAAACAAGCTCAAATCAGTGGCGCCTGGGTGGCTCAGTGGGTTAAAGCTTCTGCCTTTGGCTCAAGTCATGATCCCAGAGTCCTGGGATCAAGTCCGACATCAGGCTCTCTGCTCAGCAGGGAGCCTGCTTTCTCCTCTCCCTCTGCCTGTCTCTCCGCCTACTTGTGATCTCTGTCAAATAAATAAATAAAATCTTAAAAAAAAAAAGTCGCTCAAATCACTAATCATTAGGGAAATGCAAATCAAAACCATACCGAGACACCACTTCCATGCCTACCAGAATGTCTATTACTTAAAAGAAAAAAGAGAGAGAAAGACAAAAAGGGGAAAATAACAAGTGTTGACAAGGATGTGGAGAAAATGGAATGCACTGTTGTTGGAAAAGTAAAATGGTGCAGTCACTGTGGAAAACAGTAAGGTGATTACTCAAAAAATACAGGATTGCCATACAATAGAGCAATTCTACTTCTCGCTATATATTCAGGAGACCTGAAAAAGTGGGAACTCATATAGATATTGTGTACACCAATGTTTATGGCAGCATATGAAACAAGACAGTTGCAAAAGGACAAATATCATGTGATTTCATTTCTATTAAGAACACAGTGAAATTCATACAGACAGAGAGCAGAACAGTAGTTACCAGGGGTTGCGGAGTAGGGGAGAATGCGAATCGCTGTTCAATAGGTATATGGTTTCAGATACGGTTTCAGTTCGGCAGGATAAAGAGTTTTTGGTTTTTTTTTTAAGATTTTATTTATTTATTTAACAGAGATCACAAGCAGGCAGAGAGGCAGGCAGAAAGAGAGAGGAAGCAGGCTCCCTGCTGAGCAGAGAGCCCAATGCAGGGCTTTATCCCAGGCCCCTGAGATCATGACCTGAGCTGAAGGCAGAGGCTTAACCCACTGTGCCACCCAGGCGCCCCAGGATAAAAAGTTTTAGGGATAGACAGTGATAATGGTTGCCCAACTATGTGAAGAAACTTAGTGCCGTACTATACACTTAAAAATGGTTAAAAAGTAAATTTTATATTATATAGACAACAATAAGAAAACAAGCAACCCATAAAATAACAGGAAAAAACCTGAACATTTTCACCAAAGAAGATATATCTAAGGCAAACAAGCACATGAAATATGTTACAAATCATTAATCATTATGGAAATGCAGAATAAAATGCAAAATACCACACTAAATTTAGTGGCTAGAATGAAAAGAGTGATAATAAGTAGTATTGTCAAGAATATGAAGAAATCACAACCCTCACATTGCTCATGGGAATGTAAAATGGTATAACCCATTTGAAAAATTATCTGTCAGTTTCTTAAAAAGTTAAACACAAACCTGCCATACAATCCACCCATTCCACTTCCGGGTATTCATCCAAGAGAAATATATGTTCATACAAAAGCTTATGTATGTTCACAAAAGATTTGTAATAGGTGAAAACTGAAAACAACCCCAAAGTCCATCAATATATCAACAGATAAATTTTGTTATATCCATAGAATACTACTCAGCAATAAAAACGAACTACTGATACAACAACATGGATGAATCTCAAAATAATCATGCTAAGAAACAAAAGAGAGTACATACTTGTTTTAAAACACAGGTTTTATTATTATTCAGTTATGACGAGACCAACAAATCAGATGATTGCCACTGAAAAGACAGTTTGTTATTCACAATTCCCAAGAGGAGGTGACATTCCAGGCCATACAGGGGCCACATGAACCACCAGAGTTGGTTAGGAGGCAGGGGGGGAGAAAACATGAGTAAGAATGGTTATTCGGCTATCGTGGTTTCTGCAGGAAGAAACAGGCAGAGGCAAAGCAAAAAGGTTAGGAATAGCTAATCTGAATAAACTCTGGGGTTTAGAGGCTATCCCTAATTGCCTGGAACCTGTCCTGGGGGTGAACTGGGCAGACAGTGACCTAGAATGTGAAAGCCTTATAAAGGAGGTGGTTGGGGTATGGGCTCTGAAGTGGCTGGCTTGCACATGAAAGGCATATGAGCAATGTGAGTTGTTTATGATCTCTAGAAACTGTCTAACTATCTAAAAGGGGCAGTCTCTCTAGGGTAAGCAAGGCCCCACATGTCAAAGCATCAAAAACACATAGTTAATACAATAATGTCTTATTTCATTTATATAAAACTCTAGAAAATACAAACTAATCTAGAGCAACAGAAATAGATCAGAACAGAAATAGTAGTTGCTTAGGGACAGAGGAGTGGGCAACAGCAAAAGGGAGGGATGACAAAGCAGCACAATAAAAATTTGGGGAATGATGGATATGTTCACTCTGTCTTGATAAATTCTTAATAAATTTTATACTTTAAATGTGTATACAGTTTACTGTATGTCAATAATAAAGCTGTTTAAAATTATAGGAATAATCAATACTACAGAAGACATAAAATAACAATTTTAAATGCCAAAGGATTTTTTTTTGAGAAATTAACAAAGTAGATAAAAAGAGAAGGCACAAATTAATATTATGAATAAGAAGTGGCAATAACTACAAATATGGCAGATGAAAATTAAGGCTATTAACAACTATAAGCAAATAATTTTCAAAACTTAAATGAACAAATCTCTAGAAAAACAGAACTTAAAATTAGCTTAGCAATAAAAAACCTGAATATTCTTATAATTGTTAAAGAAGCTGAATCAAAAGTTAAAATTTTCCTCACAAAGAAAACATATGTCAAGATGATATATGAGAAAAAGGGGAATAATCTCCGTTTCGTTCTGAGAAGTAAGTAAAACGTGGCACTAAAATTAAACAAAAACATTACAAGAAAAGAAATTATAGTCCCTTTTCCATTCAATAACATAGATTCAAAAATCTTAAACAAAATACTAGCAAACTGAATCTGGTAGATGAAAAAGACAAACCACAATCAATCTGAGTTTATCAAAAGTTTAGAAACATGTGTGGATATAAAATCTGTATTAAAGAAGGTCACATAATCATTTCAACTGAGGAAATACTGGATAAAAAAACACATGAATTCATGATATTTAAACACCCATCTGAATTAGGAATAGAAGACTTCCTTCACCTGATAAACAGTTCCTGTTTTACAACAACCCTAACACAGTGCAGCTATAATCTTCAGTAGGGAAACAGTGAAAGCATTCTCTTTAAAATCAGGAATAAGACAAGATGACCCTTATCATTTCTACTATTCAGTAACTTATGAGAGGGGCACCTGTGTGGCACAGTCAGTTAAGCGTCTGACTCTTGGTTTTGGCTCAGGTAATGATCTCAGAGTCCTGAGATTGAGCCCCACCTTGGGCTCCATGCTCAGTGTGGAGTCTGCTTGAGATTCTCCCTTTCCCTCTGCCCCTCCTGCTCATGCCCTCTTTGTCTCTCTAAAATAAATAAATAAATCTTTTAAAAATATTTATGAGAGGTCCTAGCCTTGGCAGTAAGAAATAGAATCATAAAAATTAGATAGGATACAGGGGCACCTGGGTGGCTCAGTAGTCCAACTCTTGATTTTGGCTCAGGTCATGATCTAAGGGTTGTGAGATCCAACCCTGTGTTGGGCTCCATGCTCCTCACACAGTCTCCTTGAGATTCTCGCTCTCCCTCTCCTCCTGTTCCCCTACTTATGTGCATTCTCTCTCTAAATAAATAGATAAAGAAAATCTTTTTAAAAATTAGATAGAATTTTTTTTTCCCCAGGAAATATGATTGTTAACACAGAAAACCCACAACAACCTACAGGCAAATCTTCAAACAATGGGGAGGAGGGCTGGGTATTAAGGTGACTTTTATATCCTAGCAAAACTAGCCACTGATTTGCACTTGGGAAAGGGTTTGTTAGGTTAAGAGAGAACTAATCAAATGTAAATGCTGAGGAGGACTCAGTGGGAAGGAAAGGAAGGTAGGAAGAGGGGAGAAAGAATGGAAAAGTGAAGGAGTTTCAATCTGTCATCTTTAAGAATTTCCTGTGGAGAATGCAGCAAAGTCAAAGGCTAAAAAAGAGGGGTAGACAGTGGGATAAAGCTGTAAGAAGTGATAAGACTAACACTGTTGCTGCAGAAAATGGCAGGAAATCAAAGAAAAGGGCCCAGCTGAGATGAGACCCATTTTTCAAGAATTCTTTTTTGGAAAATTCAGTAATGGTTTGGAAAACACAGAATTAAGGTTTGGTGGCTGAATGTCACAGAACTATAAGCAACAGGGTTGACTACTGGCAACAGAATAGCTGAACTGCTGAATCAGAGTCTATCTTTGATAAGAACAGATGGTAGATACTAAAGATGATTCAAAAACATAAAGGACTCAAGTGACTAAAAATGCAGAAGATATCAGAGAGTATCCTCTAGTGGCAGTAACAAGGTAGGTAAACTGGAAGACCCCAAGAGACTAATGTCACCAGAATCATATGGAATCCATTTAACTGACAGGCTATACAGTTCTTAAAAAATCAATAAATATTGTTAACCCTATAAAGTTACAGTTTCCTTGAGATATATGGGTCTCAACACCAGCACAATACAAATCCTTTACTACCTCCAGATTATGCCACAGGCAGCTTGCTAAATACTGCTCCATAATTCCATGTTTATTTTCTTCCTCTACTCCTGTAGGCAAAACTTATTTAAGCCTGTAGTGCTGATTCTCTCCTTTAAAAAGAATTTGTAGATTATTTGAAACATTCATCTGCCTCCTATTCAACTGACTGAACAGAAATTATCTAGAGGCTAATTTTATATAAAAAGAATTTTATCTGTCTCTGTGACAAAGAAATAAATAAAATCTTTTTTAAAAGGGTGGGACGGGGGGACACCTGGGTGATTCAGTCAATTAAGCAGCTGCCTTTGGTTCCGGTCATGATCCCAGGATCCTGGAATCAAGTTCTACATTGGGCTTCTTGCTCAGCCGGGAGCCTGCTTCCCCTCTGCCTGCCGCTCCCTCTGCTTGTGCTCTGACAAATAAAAAATATCTCAAAAAGTAATAATTTTAATAAAGACATTTAATTTTTGGCCTACAAACCTGGCAAAAATTAGGCTGCCAAGTCAATGTATCAGATACTGGCAGACACTAACTTCTACGCTATGACACTAATCAAAACTGAAATCTCTTATCTGGAAGGAGGACTGTTCATATACTCAGTGTCTGCAAAGAGTCCCTGCTGAGCTACACTCAGTGCAGTATGCACTCTGCGAAAGAGTCCATGAGACAGGCATTGCAGAGGGAGGGTAGTTTAGTTCTTTCACATTGCCTGCAGAGAGAGAGTCTGGGAGTGATGAAAGCCTAGAAAACTCATGAAAGGCCCTTTTATAACCAGGGTGAATGTGGTGCACAAAAGCAAAGTCAGATGACCTACTTAAAGCTTTGCATTTACTGACGAGTATTAATTCTCATTCCACATTAGTCTCTTTCTAGAAAAAGAAAGCCTTACATAATGGTTGGAAAGATACAGGAGTATAACTACTAAGTTCCAATCCTTCCTTCTCAAATATCAGTTCAAGACCCAGTGTCTGTGACCAGAAACAAAATATACTTCATAAGGCTCTGAGAGGTTATAGTCTTGTTTACCTCAGAGTAACAATGTGTTCTCTGACTGCTGGGCTTTGAGGAAATTTAAGTTCTATAATCCATCAATCAGATCAGAAATTGGGGCTAATAATATTATGAGAGGAAATCTTAATCTCTTCCTGGACCTTATACAAAGCAAATGGATGGTAGACCTGTCCTATAAGGCAAGAACAGCCTAAGCTCCTTCAAAGTGGGGAATCAATCATTTGCTCATTTGTTCAACTAAGTCCTTGTCTTGCACCACACAAGGATGGAGAAACTCCTGCCCTTGAGGAGCTCACATCTCAAGTGTTTTCTCACCTACTTTTCTCATGTTACCCAAAATATTTCAGGTTAGTCAATAGAATTCATGTCATCCAGGAGGTAGATAAATATGGTCTTTCTTCATTTTGAGTCATTTACTCTCTTTCCTTTAAATAGAGGACTAAAATGGAAAATTCTTATTCTTCTCTTCTATGATTAGTTCCCCATTAAAAAAATTCTCTGATTTATTCTAATTTTGTTAAATCATCAGGCACTTATAGAATGCCTAGTGTATGTGCCAAACTGTAAACAACTGTGAGGAATATGAAGAAACCTGACATGGTGTCTCTCCTCATGTACTCCTTTCATTACTTCCCATCCCACTTCCATGTGGTATCCTCACCTTCCTCTCTCCCCTCCATCTGTTTTGCTTTGAATGAATAATTGAGTAATCAGGTAACTAGTGCAAGATCACAGAGCTAGGATGCCTGGGTGACTCAGTCAGTTAGGCATCAAGGTCAGGTCATGATCCTGGAGTACCAGGATCAAGTCCTGTGTCAGGGGCCCTGCTCAGCAGGGCGTGTGCTTCTCCCTCTGCCCTTCAACCCACTCTCTCTCTCTCAAAAAAATAAATAAAATCTTTAAAAAAGAAAAAAAGATCACAGAGCTAGATCTAAAGCCTAGATTCATCAGCTCCTAATTCACTAATCTTCTGAAGGAAACTGGGAGAAAAATAGTGGGGAATAGGAGACATCTCCCAGAACTCAATATAATTCTCAATCTCAACTCCCCCTCCACTACTCCCCCTGCCCCTACCCTCACTTTTTTGGGGTATTATTCAGTCTTTATATTGGTAAATGCCTCTGTTTGAAAGCTTCTGGTCTTAGTTCTCTTACATGAGCCAGGTCTCAGATTAAATGAAACCTGCTAAAGTTAGTTATGGTAGGACCATTCTCATACCCTCCCCAGTCCAAAAATCCACTACCATAGCAATCTTTTCATTGTTTTCACAGAACGTGACTGTATAGTCATTTAATCAAGACTCTGTCTCCACTGTAGATTATAGATCATGTCTGCTCTGCTCACAGAACCTACCAAGTACTAGTAAAGTGCCCCACACATAACAAGTATCCCAGACAGTGGACTGAAGTAGGGACTAAACTCCTACTTACAAGAATCTCACGCCCTAAAACTGGTTGATTCAAGACCTCTAGGCAAGGCCAGAAACAAATGTAAATCTTCTCTAGAAAAAGATATCATCCTAAGTCTCAAATTATTTTTACAATTTAAAAAATACAATGTCTAGTCCATGTGGAAATAACTTGAGAATCAGTAGAAAACAGACAAGAACATTACCACACCATTACGAATTTCAGCCAAGAATCAACACATTAAAAAAAAAAAAGTAAAGGCAGAGCTACAAAACAAAACACACACACACACATAGAAATTCTCAAACTGAGAAAATAAATAGCTGAATGACATAAAGAGCTCAACAGATGGATTTAAGAACAGATAAAATACAGCTGAAGAGAGAATTAGTGAAATGGAAGTATCTACAATAAAGCAGAGGGAAGCAAAAGGATAAAAAATACAAAAGATGGTAAGAGGTATAGAGAATACAATGAGATGATTTACTCTACAAGTAATGTGAGTCCCAGGTAAAAGGAGTAAGAGAAATAAGACAGAAGAATCACTTGAGGAGACAAAGGCTAAAAATTCTCCAAAACTGACAAAAGACATCAAGCCATAGATTCAAGAAATCCTAAGGACCTCAAGCAAATAAATAAAAAGGAAATCTGTGTCTTTATATATACCACAGTAATTTCTGAAAACCAAAGAATTAAAAAAAAATTTTTTTTAATCAGTCAGGGGAAAAAAAAGAGTATAGTAGACTGTCAGTGAAGATGGCTACAAAAATGCTGCACATACCTTTTTTTTTTTCACATACCTTTTATAATAAGAAACTGGTACTCCTATCAAAAGGTAGAGCTTACTTCCCCACCCCTTGATTTGAGGTGACCTTGTGACTTGCTCCACACAAGAAAATGCAGCAGAAGTGACAGTATAACTTCCAAGTTGACACCTCAAGAGAACCTGCAGCTTCCATTTTGCTCTCTGGGAACACTGCTACCATAATATGAAGCAGCCCTGGCTATGTAGAAAGCTCAGGGCTTTCACATACAGAAAAGCCCTGAGTTTTTACATACAGAAGGCCAGCAGACACCCAACACCAACTGACAGACATGTGCTTGAGACAATCTCAGCCCCAGATTAACCAGGAGCTGACAACAGCTACACAAATGACTCTAATCAAGACTGCAGAGGAACCAAACAGCTAACCCAACACAGTTTACTGATTCAAAGCATAGTCAGCTGAATTAGATGGTTGTTGCTTTATGCTACTAAGTTCTAATGTCTTCTGCAACAAAAAATAGACAGCAGTGGGGCACCTGGGTGGTTTAGTAGGTTAAGCATCCTACTAATAATCTCAGCTCAGGTCATGATCTCATGGGTCATGAGATTGAGCCTGGCATTCCAGCTCTGGATTCAGCACGGAGTCTGCTTGAGGTTCTCTTCCTCTACCCTACTCTGGCATGCAGGCATGCATGCTCTCTCAAAAATACATAAATCTTAAAAAAAAAAAAAAAAGAAAGAAAATAGACAGTAATAGAAAACAGATATGTAAACATTTTCTTCAGGGAAAAATATCAGATTAAATATCTAATCCTAGTACTCAGGTATTGTTAACTTTACATCATAGTAGTTAAGTTACAAGTTATCAAGAAGAAAAGTAAACATCATCAAAGGACTTATCATCATCTCCTAGGGAAAAGATAAATGACCTTTTGGTTATATGCAGGGTAATTGTATGGCATTAGGTGGAAGCATGACCTTACTATCTTTATTCAGAGATTAAGTATGTTTTAAGATGCATATGGGTGCCAGAATGGTCAAATCTTAGTCGGATGTTTCTGTGAAGGTATTTAGGTGAGATTTACATTTAAACTAATGGACTTTGAGGAATGCAGACTGTCCTTCGCAATATGGGCAGGCCGGATCCAATCAGATGAAGGTGTGAACAGAAGACTGTTCCTCCCCCAAGCCAGAGAACATTCTCCAGCAGCAGACTTGTCTTTGAATTGTAACTTTTTCTTGAGTCTCCAGACTGCTAGAGGTATACTTCAAAAATTTAACCATGGTCTGTTATTAAGGAACATATTAATAAAAATCCTTATTAAAATAATTCAAAATAGGGGCCCTATTTTGAGCCACTGAGGGTGGCTCAGTGGGTTAAGCCTCTGCCTTCGGCTCAGGTCATGATCTCAGGGTCCTGGATAGAGCCCTGCATCCAGCTCTCTGCTCAGCAGGGAACCTGCTTCCCCCTCTCTCTCTGCCTGCTGTTCTACTAGTGATCTCTGTCAAATAAATAAAATCTTTAAGAAAAAAATTCAAAATATTAAAAGGCACATGATTACCCTGGTCAATGCCAAAAAGGCTACTTGTAAAAGTCCTGATTTTTTAAAAAAATGCATTAATTAGGGAAAAAAATTTACTGAGCTTTTACTATATGTCAGGTCCTGCCCCTGCTACCAGAAATGAAATACTAACAAGCAAAACCTACCTAAATCCCTACCCTCATGAAACTTACAATCTAAGAAAACCAACATTAAACAAATGGACAAAGATAGGAGGAGAATTATAGGACTTGAAGAGCCTGTAAGAAAAAATCTGACCTAGTAAAAAAGCTCAGTCGAGACCTCCCTGAGGCAGTGATTCCTGAACTGTAATGTGTAGAATAAACAGGAAAGAAGGATCGGAAACTCAGTTCTAGCTAGTGGGCTCAGAAATGATGGAAGCAGGGCCTGAAAGAAGCCACTGTAACTGGAACATGAAGAACATGGTGCCAGAGAAGGCTGGAGATATATGCAGAACAGGAGCATATAAAGGACGATTTTTCTTTGTCCTACAAGCATTCAGAAGTCTTTGAAGAGTGGAAGCCTGAGGGAATGTGTACTCTGGCTAGATACAAAGGACAGAGTACAAGATATGAATAGCCCAGTTAGGTTAAGGCTACTGGCAGAGATGTGAAAGCATTACAAGCAGTGAACAGGCACTGACAATGGATTTGCTCTTGAGGTGAGGGAGAGAGAAGTGTCAAGTGCTACTCCTCTTAGGTTTCTAGTTTACCTAGCAGGTGGCATTTAACAAGTCATGGGATGGAGGAAAATAACTAAATTTGTGAGAGAATGTTCTCAGGAATCTTTAGAAACCAAAAACAAAATAACCTTTCAGCTGAAAATATTATCTCAGCCTAATGGCAAAAACATACTGAAAAGAAGTATGCAGTGAAATCAATTATCACTAAGGAAAATAAGAAAAGCACACCGACTGTTACCACTATGGTTTATTGATCTTCAAAAGGCTGACATTCGGTCTCTGTTGCAACTACCCAACTCTGCTGCTGTACCATGAAAGCAGCCATGGGCAATATGGAAAGTATAAATGGGACTGTGTTCCAATAAAACTTTATACATGGATACTGAAATTTGAATTTAATATAAATTGTATTTAATATAATTTTCATATATCATTCCTTTTGAGGTTTTCCCAACCATTTAAAAATGTAAAACCCTGGGGAAAATGATATATTAATAAAAAAATGTAAAACCCATTTTGACCTCGTATGTCATACACAAAAAAGGCAGAAGGCTAAATATGGTAGGAAGGCCATGTAGGCTGACTTCTATTCTAGAAGTTCTAGCTGATGGGATGAGAAAAGAAAACAAAATGAGATATAATCATTAGGGAAAAAGCTCCCAAAACTTAACTGCAGTTGAAAGACTGAGCACTTTGAAAAAAATACATAGGTAAAAAACTAATGTTCTTAAACTAATGTACTAATGTTCATAATTCAAAGCCAAAACGGGGTCTTCTAGGCCAGGACAATGTGGAATACGTGTATTCTACCCTATTTCAACAACAACAACAACAAAACATCCCAGACAAAATTCATGAAGCAAGTGAAAGAAGATTCTGAAAAGGGGAAAAAAGAAGGTGAGCTGGCTAAGGACCATGGACGTAAGTACTGATGCAGCAAGAATTTGCCTAGTTTTTGTTTCATTTGGCTTGGTTTGACTTCTAATATGTCCTAGTCTGAGCTCTGGAGAGGCCCACAACCTGAAAACAATAATGACCGCAAGTAAAAAAGTGCCAAGACTAGACTGGTTTCTCTAGACAAAAGGCCAGGAAAAGGGGAGCTCAGCCAAAACAAAAACATTCTGACCATACATGTCCTACTCCAGGCAAACAACAACAAAAAAGGTGGCGCCCCCTCCCTCTCCTCACCAGGCACTGTAGACCAGAAACTGTGGGTAGGGTTCTATCTTCTAATCTTGCATTAATGAGGCAGCACCTTTTCCCCTCCCCATACTGTAGCTGTGGAAAACATGGCAGAGGGCAGGGAGGGGGAGAACCCTGTCTTCTATCTCCACCCTGGAATAATAAAACAGATTTCTGACCCCAGCCCAACTACACAGTAGGGAGAGGATTATGGTAAAGATAGAGCCAGGCAAACAAATCCTCTAAATATGTGTACAAAATCCTAGACATACCCCCAAGCAACTCATGTGTAAAAATGACCAAAACAATACACCAAAAAGTTTCAGGCTGAACACTGGTCTAAAACAACACCCAGGTTTCAGGTAGGACTCTTGGCAGCATACAAGTAGAGCAGACCAGAAAGCACAGTAAGACTTGAAAACTAATCTGATCTTTGAACCACAACCAACAAAGATGGGCTGGTGTGTGTGCTCTAACCTAAACAGGTTGGCTGCCTGTTAAATATAAAAATTTAAATAGGAATCAGAATATCGCAATGTCTAGGATGAAATCCAAAATTACCTGTTATATCAGGAACCATGAAATTCTCAACTTGCATGAAGAAAAGGCAATCAGTAGATGCCAACAGCAAGATGATACAGATGTCGGGATTATTTGAAAAAGGTTTTCTTTTTAAAAGGTTTTATTTATTCATTTGAGAAAGAGAGTGCAAAAGCATGAGCAGGGGAGAGGGTCAGAGAGAGAAAGAAAAGCAGACTCCCTGCTAAGCAGGGGGCCCAACATGGGGCTTGATCCCAGGACCCTCATATCACGACCTGAGCTGAAGGCAGACACCCAACCAACTGAGCCACCCGGTACCCCTGAAAAGGATTTTATTTATTCGACAGAGAGAGAGCACAAGCAGGGGGAGCAGCACCAGAGGGAAAGAGAAATGTAGGCTCCCCACTGAGCAAGGAATCCAATGCCGGCTGGAGTCTAGAACTCTGGGATCATGACCTGAGCCGAAAGCAGATGCTTAATCAACTGAGCCATCCAGGCACCCCCTGGAAAGGATTTTAAAGCAGCTATTATCAAAATTCTTCAATAAGAAAAATTAAACACTCAGCAAACAAAATATATGAAGAGTACCAAATGGAAATATTAAAACTAAAAAATACAATAGAAGAAACTGAAAAAACCCACTGGACAGACTCAACAGCAGACTGGAAATGACAGAGTAAATAATCAACGAACTTAAAAACAGATCAACAGGGACGCTTGGGTGGCTCAGTTGGTTAAGCGGCTGCCTTCGGCTCAGGTCATGATCCCAGCGTCCTGGGATCGAGTCCCACACCGGGCTCCTTGCTCAGCAGGGAGCCTGCTTCTCCCTCTGCCTCTGCCTGCCACTCTGTCTGCCTGTGCTGGCTCCCGCTCTCTCTCTGACAAGTAAATAAATAATTTATATTAAAAAAAGCAGATCAACAGAAAATATCCAATCTGCAAAACAAAGAGAAGACAGATTAAAAAGAAATGAAGAGAGCCTAAGAGTACTATAGGACAATAATAAAGGTTGGACATTTGTGTCATCAGAGTCCCAAGAATGAGAGAAGGATATACTCCAAACTTAAAAACACAGTAGCATTTACAATCACTCCCCCAAATAAGAAATATACAGGTTAAATCTAACAAAACATGTTTATGATTTATATGTCAAAAATTATAAAACACTGATGAAAGAAATCAAATAAGACCTAAATAAATGGAAATACATACTGTGTTCGTGTTTTAGAAAACTCCACATTAACACAACTGTCAAATCTCCCCAAAATGATCTACAGGTTTAACACAATACCTATCAAAATCAAAACATGTTTTTTGGTAGATCCTGACAACTTTATTTTAAAATTTGTGTGGAAAGGCAAAGGAATTAGAATAAAACAATACCTTGAAAATTCGATTTAGATGAATCATACTATCCAATTTTAAGACTATTGGTACTGAAGGGATCCCAGAGATCAATAGAACAGGACAGAGAGTCCAAAAACAGACTCACAAATATGCTTAACTCTTTGTTTTTTTTTTTTCCACAAAGCTACAAAAGCAATTCAATGGAGGAAGAAATTCACTGGGCCTGGAACAACTGGACTTAGATAGGCAAAGACAAAAAAGAACCTTGACCAGAAGCTCATAATTTATGTAAAAATTAACTCAAAATGTATCCTAGAAGTAAATATAAAATGTAAAACTTAAAAATTTTATTAGAAAATCTCTGAAACCTAAGGTTAGGTGAAGAGTTTTTAGACATGACACCAAAGAAACACCTATACAAAAAGAAATTCATAAACTAGAATTCATCAAAATTAAAAACCAGGCCTATGAAAGACTAAAGGAGTATAAAAAGACAAGACACAGACTGGGAGAAAATATTAGCAAAACACATATCCAACAAAGAACTTTTATCCAGGAAGTACAATTAATTCTCTAAACTCAACAGTAAGAAAACAAAAAATCTCTTTATTTTTTTATTTTTTAAAGATTTATTTATTTTCCAGAGAGAGGGAGCAAGTGGGGGGAGTAAAGGGAGAGAACCTTCAAGCAGATTCCCCACTGAACACAGAGCCTGATGTGGGGTTCTATCTACCCATCCATGAGATCATGACCTGAGCCAAAACCAAAAATCACTTAACCAACTGTGCCACCCAGGTGCCCCACAAAGAATCTCTTTAGAAAATGAGCAAAACAATGAACAGATATTTCACTGAAAAATATATTCAAATGCTAAATATAAACATAACTTTAAGATGTTCACCATCATCAGCCATCAGGGAAATGCAAAGTAAAGCTAGGATGAGATACTACTACACATCTATTAGAATGACTAAAATTTTAAAAATGTTAACAATGCCAAATGCTAGTAAGGATACATAGAAAGTGAATCTCTCATATAATGTTAATGGGAATGTAAAATGTTACATACAGCCAGTCTGGAAAATACTTTGGCAATTTCTTTTAAAAACTGGACACTTAAAAAACAAAAACTGAACACTTAGGGGCACCTGGGTGGCTCAGTCTGTTACGCATCTGCCTTCGGCTCAGGTCATGATCCCAGGGTCCTGGAATCAAGCCCCAGGTAGGGCTCCCTGCTCAGCGGGGAGCTGGCTTCTTCCTCTCTCTCTCTCTCTCAAATAAATAAATAAAATCTTTAAAAAATAACAACTAAACAATCACTTACCATGTGACTCAGCAATGGCACTTCTGCGCATCTACCCCAGAGAAACGGAAAACATGTCCATACAAAAAACACATACATGAATGTTTATACCAGTCTTTTCGTTAATAGCTCCAAACTGGAAGCAACACAGATGTCGTTCAACAAGCAGATGGATCAGCTGTGATACATCCATACAATGGAATACTATATTGAGCTGTTAAAAAGGACACACCATTGCTATTTACAAAAATTTGGATGGCTCACAAAACCATTATGCTAAGTGAAAATTTTTAAAGGCTACATACTGCATAATTGCATTTAAATGCCATTCACTAAATGAAAAAGTTATAGTGGTAGGTTGACAAGTTTTAAGATTGGGGAGAGGATCTGATTATAAAGGAGTAGGCTGAGGGATTTTTAATTTGTGGTGATAAAACAGTTCTGTATCCTGATTGTTACTGTGGTTATACAATTCTACATTTGTAATAAAATTTCAAAGCAGTATACACCAAAAACATAAATACATAAATAAATGTAAAATAAGGCAAAAAATTCAAATAAGGTCTGTTTTTTAGTTAATAGGATTATACCAATATCAATTTCCTGCTTGTGAAAATATACTGTGGTTATTTATGTTAAGATGGTATCATTGGAGCATACTAGATGATGTATAAATGGGAACTCTGTACTATTTTGCAGCTTTTGAGTCTTAAATTATTTTAAAATTAAAAAGTGAAAAAAAGAAAGGGGTGCCTGGGTGGCGCAGTCGGTTAAGTGTTGGACTCTTGGTTTTGGCTCAGGTCATGACCTCAGGGTCCTGGGACTCTGCTTGAGATTCTCTCTGGCTCTCCCTCTGCCCCTCTCACTTGTGCTGTCTCTCTTGCTCTCTCTCTAAAATAAAAAAAAAATAATTAAAAAAAAAAGAATAGAAAAACTGTGAACACAGTTAAGCATAGTCTAGGCATCATTTTAAAACAAATAATTAAAAGGTATTTGTACTACGAGATGTTACATAATTCATTAAAACTCTCTGGTAAATGGTGCAGAAACAGATTAACAAGCAAGAAAATCTATATGCCTAAGTATTCTATAGATGATAAAGGAAGAATTTCAAATCAGGAGAAAATGAAAGGATTACTTAATAAACAGTACTAGGAAAACCGAGCTATCTCCTCATTTCATGCAATATTCCAAAAAAAAAATCCAAATGATTTAGAGTTTTAAGTATAAATAACAATAAATAATATAAATATAGTATAAACTATAAAAAATCTTGAAGAAAACATCTGTAGATATTTGACTATTCTTGAAGTACAGTAGCACTTTTGAAACATAAACTGAGAAACTGAGTAACTTCAAATACAAAAAAAGTTTAAACTCCTATATGTCAACAAAATATCATAGATAAAATTTAAATCAAAATAAGAAATTAGGAAACGCATTTTCAAACTATTACAAGCAAAGAGCTAAATAATCTTATTAAAGTGTTTATAAATCATTAAGTACAAACATAATCATGGAAGAATGGACAAAAAGCATGAATAGGCAATTCATAAAAATCTGAAAATATGATAAATTTTAAAAAGTCATATTTACGAATAACAAAAAAACAAATTAAAGCAATTAGATGCTTTTTTGCACCTCTCAAATTGGCACATATTCATAAAAGTGGTAATTTTTTTTAAAGATTTATTTGACAGAGAGCACAAGCAAAAGTAGACAGAGCGGCAGACAGAGGGAGCAGGAGTAGCAGGCTCCCTGCAGAGCAGAGAGGCCAATGTGAGGCTAGATCCAAGATCCTGGGATCATGACCTAAGCCAAAGGCAGACACTTAACGCACTGAGCCATCCAGGTGCCCCAAAAGTGATAACATTTAAATATTCATAAGCTACAGGGAAATGAACCTCAAGGTATACTGCTAAAATCTCTGACATGTGTCTATTCTACTCATTTGGCACTTAGTCTATGCCTTGTGCTATATGATAATTTAGTTTTATATATATATGATCTAGTTCCTGAATAAGACCAGAAACCTCCAGGCAGAAATTTTCTTACTTTGTTGTTTTCCCAGCACGGAAATAAAAACCTACATATAATAGCTATCCAAACTGTTGGTTAATGATATTAATGAAAATTTTAAGAACTTCTGAGCCATTTAAGAGGGGAGTGAATAAAAGTATATATCTCTGTTACAGACTGAATGTTTGTGTCTCCCTCCTAAATTCTCATTTTGAAGCTCTTATCCCCAATATATTTGGAGACAGGGCCTTACGGAGGTAATTAGGGTTAGATTAGATTATGGGGGTGAGGCTCCCATGATAGGATTAGTGGCCTTAGAAGAAGAGGAAGAGAGATGTATCTCTCTCTCCCCTCACCTCTCCCTCACCCCTTCCCTCACCCCCACACACCAAAGAAAGGCCATGTGAGGATACACCAAGAAGTTGGGTGTCTGCAACCCAATGAGAGTGTTCTTTTCAGACATCATCCTATTAACACCTTGAACTTGGATTGCCGGTCTCTAGAAATGGAATTTCTAGAAATAAATTATAGTTGTTTAAGCCAGCCCGTCTAGGTATTTTGTTATGGCAGCATGCGTGGACTAAAATAATCTCCATCCTGTAATTCCCTAATCTACAAAAAAGTGCCATCTTGACTTATGGGATTATCTGCAACACCCAGTTTCACCATTCCTGTCTCAGGCTGCCAACCATACCTCCAAAGTATCAACCTCTGGGTCTCAGTGCTATGCAGAAAACATCCTTTCTTTGTCAGTTTCTAGCACAGTAGCTCAAAGCTCCCTCTGGACAGATGGCTTTAGTGATAAGAGGACATCACCTCTTCCTTCTTCTCTACAGAGCCTCTATTCTCTCCATTTAGACTAGAAGAAGAGATATCCTCATCCTTTCGAAGACTATCAATCTCTGTGTCCTTGATCCCATTTGAGATCTTTCTCCTACAGTATGCCTTTCCTTCTGCTACCTTCAAACTTTACCCTCCAGCCCTCAATTTTCCTGTTTATAAACAGGCACACATGTTCCGAACAGATATTCAAAAATTCAAACACAATAACTACCCCCATTTAACCCTAGAGCCTCCTCTTTTCCCTTTCCTTCCTCTTGCTACCAACTTGGGTAAGATATACTTCGCTTTGGGGGCACCTGGGTGGCTCAGTAAGTAAAGTATCTGCCTTCAGCTCAGGTAATGATTCCACAGTCCTGGGATGGAGCTCTGTATCAGCCCCATCCCAGGGAGAAGCCTGCTTCTCCCTCCCCTCCACCCCAACTCATGTGCACACGTGCGCTCTCTCTCAAATAAATAAAATCTAAAAAAAAAAAAAAAGATGTACTTGCTTTCAGTTCCTCACTATCCACCTCACCTTAATGACCCTACTGTGTTCTTTTTTTTTTTTTAAAGATCTCATTCATTTATTTGACAGATAGAGGTCACAAGTAGGCAGAGAGGCAGGCAGAGAGAGAGAGAGAGAGAGAGACAGAGGAGGAAGCAGGCTCCCTGCCAAGCAGAGAGCCCAATGCGGGACTTGATCCCAGGACCCTGAAACCATGACCTGAGCGGAAGGTAGAGGCTTAACCCACTGAGCCACCCAGGCAACCCGACCCTACTGTGTTCTTAATGCCTTCACTCTCAAATCTACAAATAATCTTCTCATTAAATTCAATTTTCTTCTGACAGTTTTCATTCTCCTTAACTTGCATCTGACATGTGATAGTTATCTGCTTTCTCAAATGCTGCCCAGGTTCCTGACTCTCTGGACACAATTACAAGTAAATTTTAGTTTCCACAGCTTTTCTTCCTCTACCACTCACATATCAATATTTTATTTGAGTCCCATTACAGGCCAGGCATTCCATTAAATGTTAGGGATGCAAGAAAGAAAAAAGCAGAGTCCTTATCCTTAACTTCATGCATTCATTTTCCAGTTTGGCCACTGACTCAACAAATTTTCATTGAAAAGCCAGGCACTGTGCCACATGCTGGGTTTAGAAAGCCAATTAAGACCTGTCCCTGTCTTCAATGAGCTCCTGGACCACAGGCAAAAATCTTTTTTGTGTCCCCAATGTACACTATATACTCCTTGAAAGCAGAATCCAAGCCTTCTACTTCCCTGAATCCCCTCAAAAGTGCTTACTTCAGCAAATGCCCAATACATATGAAGAAAAAAGGACTAACATTGCTCAAGTTAGAGACATACATGAGAAATTAAGAAAGCGATTATTTCCTTAGAGAGGCAACAGGGTAGAGTCACACAAACTTACATTTGAATCTTAGCTCTGTCACTACTACAGCTTGGTATTTAACTTTTGAGTTTTCATTTCCTCATCTTTAAAAAAAGCAATCTCTCCCACGAGTATCAGAGGACTGCTGTACTATAAAATATGTAACGTACATGTAAACATATCCATATGTAATAATGTAAAGGCTCTGTCATTGAGTCTAGTACACAGCAGGCACTATCCAAGTATCCCCCTTCATGTGTTCCTTATTTTTCTTTGTATTCACTAATCCTTTACCACGACCAAAATGATGACTGGTATTCAAAGTATACATTCACTGCTTTGATTTTTATGGCTGAGATCAAGCTACCACCTTAATGTATACCTTCAAGATATGGAACTCAAGTTCCATACAAATACCACAAAGCCAAATCATAACCCTTTACACTTAAACTTTTTCCCTCAGAAATATTCTACATGTTCCTTGAGCCTCAAAATTTGCACCTGTAGTGATAAGGATGAAATGGTAAGACACTTATACTTGTAATAACAGCTCACTTGGTTCCTGTTTTCCATAGCCACTATGGAATACAGGGAGGAGCGGAGAGCTCACTCCAGCATTCCTTATGCCATTAACTAGAAATTTTCTGTTATTAGTGATGTTGAGCATCTTTTCATGTGACTGTTGGCCATCTATGTGTCTTCACATAGATGAATCAGCCAGGCACCCCTCCTCTGCCCATCTTTAAATCAGGTTGTTTGGTTTTTTTGGTGCTGAGCTGTATAAGTTCTTTATATATCTCGGATATTAAGCCCTTACTGAATATATTACTTGCAAATATCTTCTCCCATTCAGTTGATTGACTATTTCTTGATGGTTTCTTTGCTGTGCAAAAGCTTTTCATATTGGTGAAGTCCCACTTAATCTTTCATTCTTAAAAAAGAACTAACAGGCAAGGATCACCAGAGCAAAATAAACAAACAGAAAAAGAAAATGACTGGAAGAAATAGGTATAATTCCAGAAAGAAAAAAAAAATCAAACTTTTAAAAATGATTATCTTCAGAGATAAACAAAAACAAATGCAATATGTAAAAATCAGAAAACAAGGGGTGGGTGCATGGGTGGCTCAGTTGGTTGAGCAGCCAACTCTTGGTTTCAGCTCAGGTCATGATCTCAGGGTTGTAAGATTGAGCCCCACGCCCCACCTCAGGCTCTGCACTCAGTGGCGAGTCCGCTTGAGATTGTCTCCATCTCCCCACCACTTGTGTGCTCATTCCAAAAAAAAAAAAAAAGAAGAACTTAAGACAATTCATTAAACATGAAAAATATTAATCTTCAGATTAAGGGGGCCTACCAAATAAGTATACCACTATGGAATTCTAGAATATATGGACTATAAAAGATAAGCTTCTAGAGATGGAAGAAAATTCATTTCCTATAGGAAACAAAAATGAGGCTAAATTTCTATATCTTATAAGCAACAATGGATGTCAGAAGAAACAGAGCAATGATTTCAAAGCTCTGAAGGAAAAAAACCTGCAACTTAGAATTCTATACTCAATCATCACGTAAACATGAAGGAAGAATAAACATTAGAAAGTACCAACATTTATTTGCCATATACCCTTTCTCTCAAGAAGTTACTTGAGAATGAACTCCAAACAAGAAAAAGAAAAAAAAATGGGATGCCTGGGTGGCTCAGTCAGCTGGACATCCAACTCTTAATTTTGGCTTGGGTCATGATCCCAGGGTCACGGGACTGACCCCTGCCATTAGGTCCACAGTCAGCGCAGAGTCTGCTTGGGAATCTTTCTCTTTCCCTCTCCCCCTGCTCACTTTCTCTCTCTTTAAAATAAAAAGATAAATATTTTTTTTAAAAAGAGGTAACACTGAGATCAAAGATCACAGGAGTGGGTCCTACTCAAAAATGTAAGGAAAATCTGAAGAATGCAGTTGTGCAGATGGCCTAAACAACAATTAGTATAAATGTGGGCAGAGAATGTGTATGACTTGAGCTTGGGAAAAAGTGAGATAATAATACAGACAGACAATAAAGAAAGAAAATTAGAATCACCAAGAAAAAAATTATATAAGGGGGTACGTGGGTGGCTCAGTCAGTTATGCATCTGCCTTTGGCTCAGGTCATGTTTCAGGGTCTTGGGATGGAGCCCCACCTCAGGCGCCCTGCACAGCCTGGAATCTGTTTCTCCCTCTTCCTCTGACCTTCTTCCTGCTTGTGCTCACTCTCTCTCAAGTAAATAAATAAAAATCTTTTTTAAAAAATTGTATGAGGGATGCCTGGGTTGGGGCGCCTGGGTGGCTCAGTGGGTTAAAGCCTCTGCCTTCGGCTCAGGTCATGATTCCCAGGGTCCTGGGATTGAGGCCCGCATCCGGCTCTCTGCCTGCCTCTCTGCTTACTTGTGATCTCTATCTGTCAAATAAATAAATAAAATCTTTAAAAATAAAAATAAAAAAAAATAAAAATAAAAAAAATTTTTTAAATTGTATGAGGGATGCCTAAGTGACTCAGTCAGTAAAGTGTTCTGCCTTTGGCTTACATCACGATCTCAGGGTCCTGGGATGGAGTCCCACATCAGGCTCCCTGCTCAGCAGGAAGCCTGCTTCTCCCTCTTCCTGCTCTTGTTGCTTGTGCTCCCTTCCTCTCTTTGTGACAAAATCTTTAAAAAAAATTTTTTATGGGAAAGGTATAGTCTAAATATGAAATAAAAATATGACTGGAGGGGCACCTAGGTGGCTCAGTTGGTTAAGCATCTGCCTTTGGTTCAGGTCATAATCCTGGGGTTCTGGGATCGAGCCCCACGTGGGGCTCCATGCTTTGCAGGAAGTCTGCTCTTCCCTCTCCCTCTGCCCCATTCCCCACTCGTGCTCTTTCTCTCTCAAGTAAATAAATAAAATCTTAAAAAAATATATGACTGGAGGGACGCCTGGGTGGCTCAGTTGGTTAAGCATCTGCCTTTAGCTCAGGTCATGGTTTCAGGGTCCTGGGATCAGGTCCTACATCAGGCTCCTTGCTTAGCGGGGACCGTGCTTGCTTCTCCCTCTGCCTGCTGCTCCCCCTGCTTATGCTCTCTCTCTCCCTCTGACAAATACATAAAATCTTTTTAAAAAATTATGACTGGAGGGACACCTGGGTGGCTCAGTTGGTTGGGCGGCTGCCTTCAGCTCAGGTCATGATCCCGGTGTCCTGGGATCGAGTCCCACACTGGGCTCCTTGCTCAGCGGTGAGCCTGCTTCTCCCTCTGCCTGCCACTCTGTCTGCCTGTGCTCGTTCCTGCTCTCTCTATCTGACAAATAAATAAATAAAATCTTTTAAAAAAATTATGACTGGAAATAACTGATACTTTCAAAAAAAGAATTAACTTTTTCTTCATCTTTTCCTTTGAACAGCCCAGGGGCCAGGACATTAAACTTACAGGGAAAAATATAGAAGCCCAGAAAACAATTCTTGGCCTGACGATGAATAATATTTACTTAGCTATAGTAATACAAATGCTATTTATAGGCTTTTTCAGTTTTAGAGATAACCCATGGACAGACCATGAAAGGCCTGGCAGTGTTCTAAGGACAGTATGCTAAGTGAAATAAGTCAGTCACAGAAAGACAAATACCATATGATTTTACTCATAAGTAGAATTTAAAAATCAAAACAAATTAGCAAATGAAAAAGAGATAGAGAAACAAATACACAGACTCCTAACTACAGAAAACAAACTGATGGTTACAGAGGGGAGGTAAGTAGGCAGCATGGGGGAAACAGATGATGGGGAATAAGGAGTACACTTGTGATGAGCTCAGGGTGATGTATGGAAGTGCTGAATCACTACACCTGAAACTAATGTAACACTGTATGTTAACAATACTGGAATTAAAATTTTAAAAAATTAATGAATACCAAAAATACCCAAAAACTAAGTGCTGGTGAGGATACAGAAAAATCAGAACCCTTAGTGCATTACTGATGGGACTATAAAATGGTGCAGCCACTACAGAAAACAGTATGGCAGTTCCTCAGAAAAAACCTGAACATGAAATTAATGACCATCTGATCTAGCAATTCCACCTCTAAGTACCTATCCCCCAAAGAATGAAAGCAGGGACTTGAAGAGATATCTATATACCAATATTCATTATGGCATTATTCGCAATAACCAAAAGGTGGAGAAAACTCAAATGCCAGCCAAAAGATGAAGGGATGAATAAAATATTATTCAGGCTGAATTAAGGCTGAATATTATTCAGACTTAAAAAGTAAATTGTGATACATGCTACAATATGGATGAAACTTGAAGACCTTATGCTAACTGAATTAAGGCTGACACAAAAAGATAAATATTGTATACTTCCACTTACATGAAGTACTTAGAGTAATCAAATTTACAGAGACAGAAAGTATATGGTTGGAGGTAGGGTTGGAGGTAGGGTTGGAGGAATGGGACTTAGTGTATAATGAGTTGGTTTCAATTGGGGATAATGAAAAGGTTCTGGAGATGGACAGTGGATGGAATGGATAGATGGAAGCAAATACACTTACTGCCAATGAATTGTACACTTAAATATGATGAAAATGGTGAATTTTATGTTGTGTGTATTTTACCAAAAGAAACAACAAAAAAGAAATATGTGTATTTCTTATACATTAACCTGTAAAACCTCTTCAGTGCTGCAGAGGCTTTCATTGCCCTCCCTCTATTCACGACTTCCCACCTCCTGCTAAAGAAAGCACTAGTCTGGGGCACCTGGGTAGCTCAGTGGGTTAAAGCCTCTGCCTTCGGCTCAGGTCGTGACCTCAGGGTCCTGGGATCGAGCCCCACACCGAGCCCCACACCGGGCTCTCTGCTCAGCGGGGAGCCTGCTTCCTCCTCTCTGCCTGCCTGCCTCTCTGCCTACTTGTGATCTCTGTCAAATAAATAAATAAATAAAATCTTTAAAAAAAAAAAAAAAGGAAGCACTAGTCTGACTACCGTCATATTTCATCTTCCAGTAATTGAACTACATCGACTTTTTCTGTGTCTGGCTTATTTCACTCAACATTGCATCTCTGAGTTTCATCCATGTTGTTATATGTATTGGTAGTCTGTTCCTTTCTATTGCTGAAAAAAATTCTATTATATGAATATACCACAATTTATATTTATCTATTCACCTATTTTTAGACATTTGATTTCCACTTTTTAAGCTATTACAAATAAAGCTTCAGTGTATGTTTATATATAAGTCCCTTTTTAGACATACATTTTCATTTCTCAACAGGAAATATGTAGGAATGGAATTGCAGAAAATACTCAACAATCTTCCAAAGCTGTAGTGCTGGCTTACACTCCTACTTAAAACTTGGAACAATGGGAAGGTCAAATAACAAAAATTCATTTTTCCTTTATTAACACAAGGTACTTACTGCTACACACAAGACAGAGTGTTGCACTCTTTGACTGTTTCCATATATCAGTTCTTCAACAAGTATGGAGATCAGGATTACTTGTGCTCTACCCACACAAACTTTAATTCAACAAGGGCAGGGTGACAGGGCACAGAGTTTGGTCTTTTTGTAAAAAGCTCTTTATGTGATTCAAATTCATGACCACTTTGAGAGCCACTCTCTCAAAGGAAGATAATTATGTTTTTAATCACAAAAAATAAGCTACTCCTACAGCTCAGAAATAAAATGGAGTGACAAAGAACCCGATTTTAGCTTTATTTTGTGAGGACACTAACTCAGGTGACAAAGCCTCCTCGAAGCTCTGGTTTTATTTCTCTTACCTTAGTTACTGGAACTGCATCAACCATCACCACTGATTGGAATTCCATAAATACCCACCCCCTTGTTTTTTTGGTGTGCCACCTGCAACTAGCAAAGGAAAAAACCTTTAGAAAAACAGAACAGCCCAATTTAAACCCATGGATTGTTCCCAGGGAGAGGAATACACTCTAACAAGATGTTTCACAGAGCTCCATCTTAAATAGTTCAGATCACTGAAGAGTTCATGAGAACTGAATTCAATGAGAAATCAGGTCTTTTCAGGGAAGGCAGGAGTACCCCTCCCTTATCCTAAAACTAGGACTATTCTACCGCACTGTTCTCTAGGGGACATGTGGCAATGACTGAAAATACTTTTGATTGTCCTGCTTGGGTTCTGTTTGTTTGTTTTTAAGTACTCTAGGCGATTCCGATTCTCAGCCAGGGCTGAGAACCATTCTCCTATCCATTCTTCTGGATCTCATCCTTTCTTCTCCATCTATCTTCAGTCACAGTTCTCTTCAGAATCCTAGATCTATGTATACCCTTGCTTCTAGACTTACATATCTCACAAGCACCTCTGAGTCAAATAACCAACACTGAGAGAAATACATCATTTTATATCTGTTCTCCTAAATGCTTATCCCAGTGGATAAAAATCACCATCCACGCCAGGAATCAGCCAACTTTTTCCATAAAGAGCTACACAGTAAATATTTGGCTTTGCAGATAATACAGCCTCTGTCACAATTACTCAGCTCTGCTGTTTTAGCACAAAAGGAGCCACAGACACCAAGTCTGAGCATAGATGAAGTCTAACAAAGCTTTGTAAATACTGAGATTTGAATTTTATGTAATTTCCCCATGTCCATGTCATAAAATACACTTCTGATTTTTTCAACCACTTCAAGAGGTAAAAACAATTCTGTAGTTTCTGGGCTGTGCAAAAGGTATCAGCAGGTCACAGTCTGCCAGCTCTGATCTACCCCTTGCCCAAACCAGAAATCCCAGTTGTCCCAATTCCTTCTTTTCTCTCAATCACCAGAGTTCATCATGACCTCCAGCAAAGTACTTGTCACAAACTACTACAACTGTTTATGGCCTCACTCCACAGATAGTTCTTAACCTCAAGGATCTTACTATGTCTTAATAATATTCATAGAGGGACAACTGGCTGGATCAAGTCCATTAAGCACACAACTCTTGATTTTGGCTTAGGGCATGATCTCAGGGTGGTAAGATCCAGCCCTGCAAGGATCCATGCTGGGTGTGGAGCCTGCTTAAGATTCTCTCTCTCTCTCCCTCTCTCTTTGCCGCTTCCTGCTCACTCATTCACTCACTCTCCCTTAAAAACCATTATTAATAATATTCACAGAATTTAGTAGAATTCCTAGAACACATACTGTAAGCAATCTACAAAAAGGTTTTCTTTGGGACACTGAGGGTGGCTCAGTCAGTTAAGCGTCTGACTTCGGCTACATCTCCCTCTGCTTCTCCCCTAGCCTCTTCCCCCACTTGAGCTCTCTCTTTCTCTCTCAGATAAATAAATAGAATCTTTAAAAAAAAGGGAGGGGCTCTTTTTTATTATGATGATTTTTAAAGTAATTTCTACACTCAATGTGGGATGTGAACGTAAAAATCTTTAGATCAAGAGTGGCATGCTCTTCTAACTGAACTGGCCTGGCACCCCAGGTTCTTTGTTCCTGTCTTTCCCCTAGTTCAAAACAAAGAAAATTAATGGTACATCTTACAAATCTGACTCTTTCTTATCCTAAGACCCCAGTTTCTTTTTAGTTTAGCTTATTCTTGAACTTGATAAGAGTAAGGTTTAAAGAGAAAAGAGAAACAGCAAATTTTAAAAAGCATTAAATAAAGGCCCAGGCAAACATGGAACATCTACCTTTTTAAGAACAAATAATAATGATCATTACTATTCAATGCCTTAATAACTGCTTAGTTTCTGTTTTCTGGGTGTTTTTTTCTGCTTTTCAAAGCACAGATGTAGTATGCTTGGATTTTTGAAATAATCGACTTGGTCAAATCTTGTAAGATGCCAATTCTGTTGCCGATCACCAGGCACATGAAAAAGCAGCAGCTCAACAAGGATAATAATAACCATTTATTAAGTGCTTATTATTTGTCAGGCACTGTATCAAACTGTATAATGTATATTATTTAACATTATCTCTGAAACAAGAAGAAGAAATAGATGCTTCATTTTGCAGATGAAAAACTGTGGCACAGAGCAGTTAAAAAACTTGTCTGCAACCAAACAACTGGTAAGTTGCAAAGATGAGACTCAAATCCAGGGATATCTAATTCCAAAATCTATGCTCTCACTCCCTAGGTGAATATAGCCTATAACCCATGTACATCAACAGCCATGTGAGGAAAAGAGCTTCCCTCCAGAAAGAACTAAATGGGAAGTTTTGAAGCCCTGTTTGAAATGTATCATAACTGTCATATAATTACAAACTCCTAAGTATAGTAAAATTTACACAGCCAATGAGACTTTCTAATCACTGTCTAACTGAATAAAATAAGTTGGAAGAGCCAATTCCTTGATATAGCAGAATGTCCTAATCCAAAGATCCAAAGATGGGAAACAAAACTTTGTGGCAAATTAAAGAGACACTGCCATGATTTCATTTCCTACTGTTAATAGAGCCAATGCCAGGAAGTCTCATGCTTACTATAGCAACCACTGGTCTTGCTATTTACCAAGTTTCTGCCTTTTTGCTTCCTCAGGAAGTAGACAGGAAAATCATGCTCCTGATCTCTTTTTTAAAGGAGCTGCCATTTAAAAATAGAAATTAATAAATGAATACGTATAAAGTAGTTTTATGGTTTGGCTGACACCCAATATCTCTGTATATTAAGCTCAATCTTTAAAGCACAGAGTCATCTTTTTTATCTTGCAACACAGCAATCTAGGAAATGTAATAAAATCTCCAGTTACTATAATCTAGAAATGTTGGATAAATACTAACGTACTTTGAGAAGCTTGGTTAAGTTCTCAAGAAAGTAAACAAAACTGCCAGTGGCATGAAACAAAATGTGAACCAGAGCTGGGGGACATCTAGCTGGCTCAGTCAGAGGAGCACATGATTCTTGATCTCTGGGTTGTGAGTTCAAGCCTCACACTGGGTGTAGGAATTACTTTAAAATAAAATCTAGGGGCACCTGGGTGGCTCAGTGGGTTAAGGCCTCTGTCTTCAGCTCAGGTCATGATCCCAGGGTTCTGGGATCGAGCCCCGCATCGGGCTCTCTGCTCAGTGGGGAGCTTGCTTCCTCCTCTCTCTGCCTGCATCTCTGCCTGCTTGTGATCTCTGTCAAATAAATTAAAAAAAATCTTAAAAAAAAAAAAATCTAAAAAGAACCTTCCCCCAAAAAAGACAGAGTTGGCAGTATGAGCTGACTTCTATATTAGCCCCCAGAAGCATTTGTGAAAACATATGAATAAAAAAGGCAAGCAGAAGGAGACAGGAAGCAGGCTCCTGAGAAACATGCGAAATTGGATCCAAGACCTCTTGCAAAGTTGTGGCTCTAAAAGGACTATACTCTCAATGAAAATCTATAAGAGGGGAAAAAATCTACCTGCCTAAACAAGACCAGAAAGTCTGTCTACCTTAGAATGAGCTGGGGGTAAGAAGAGGAAAGGCTCCCTCTAAGAATATGAAACCACAGACATATGCTTCTTATGGATTTGAGGTCTACTTTATCTTGTGATTCAGGACCCACTTCCCCCATGGGAAATTAACAAAAGTGGAGTGGCCTGTGCCAGCGATGCCACTAGACATCTCTAGTACAAACAAAAGTAAACCTATTATAGAAAGGCAAGCCCTCAACACAAAATGCACAGGATTCAGAAAACAGAACAGTCTCATAAAGACTATAAAATGAGTTTAACAATGATTATGATAAAAGCATCAAAATCATAAGGAAGGCATAAAACACTTTAAAAGATGACAATGGAACAACCAAATGGAACTTCCAAAATAAAAATGTTCATTGAAATATAAAATTTTATAGACAGGTAAACCACTAGAAAAGACACAACTGAAGAGAGAATTAATAAATCTGAAAATATATCTGAAGAATTTATCCAAAATGCTGCACAAATAAACATACCCTGACCTAGAAAAATAAGTGGAAAGCTAAAAGTTCTAAAGCTGATTATAAAATTTACATAGAAACACAAAGAACATAGAACAGCCAAAACAATGTTGATTTTTAAAAAAGGAGAAAGTGCTGGAAGAGTATCTTCAAAAAGCAAGGCCACTTTGCATTCTTTCTCCCTATAATCCAAACCATCCCAACAAACTTCTTTCAGCAAATTAGGAATTACAAAAAGCTTTGTCAACTCGATAGAAACAATGAAAAACTAAAGCTAATGCCACATTTAATGGTGAAATACTGAATACTTCCTCCCTAAAATCAGGAAGAAGGCAAGAATACCCACTTTGCCATTTTTATTCAACATTATACTAGAGGGTCCTAGCCCGTCCAATAAAGAAAAATAAATTAAAAACTATGTTGGAAAAGAAGTAGTAAAACTTACAGAGAACATGATCTTATACATAGAAAACCTTAAGAAGTCTACAAAAGAGTAAAAATAGTAAGTTTAACAATGTAGAATATAAGATCATCATAAAAAATACATAAATATCAATTGTATTTTTTTAAAGATTTTATTTATTTATTTGGTAGAGAGAGCAATCACAAGTAGGCCGAGAGGAAAGCAGAGACAGAGGGGAAGCAGGCTCCCCACCAAGCAGAGAGCCCAATGCGGGGCTTGATCCCAGGACCCCAAGATCATGACCCGAGCGGAGCAGAGAGCCCGATGCAGGGCTTGATCCCAGGACCCCAAGATCATGACCTGAGCCAAAGGCAGAGGCTCAACCCACTGAGCCACCCAGGTGCCCCATGTATCTTTATATATTATCAATAAAGAATTGGAAATTATTAATAAATAGTTATAAATTGAAATATCTTAAAATACCATTTATAATAGGATTTTTAAAGCACACAAATTACTGAGGGATGAATATTCATAAAAGATGAAAGGATGATAGATCTAGACCTAAATATAACAGCTAAAAGCATAAGAACATATAAAAAAAATTTCACAATCTTGAGACAGTGTATTAATTTGATATTACTAAGTAACAGTATGGATATGGATTTTCTGCTAAGGATCTCACAAAGATAAAAACTCAAGGTGCTTGCCAGGCTGTGTTCTTATCTGGTGCTCAGGATCCTCCTCCAAGTTCACATAGTTGTGGCAGATCCTCCAAGTTCACATAGTTGTGGCAGAATTCAGCTCCCTGCAGCTATAGGACTAACATCTCTGTTTCTTTGCTGCTTCTCATTCAGGAGCCATTCTCTGCAGCTACAGACCATCTGCAATCTTTACCATATAGATCCCTCCACCTTCAAAGCCAGCAATGGAAAAATTTCCCTCTTGCTGAAATCTCATGTTTCAAATCTTTTGAATTCTCCTGGCTCTGACTTCTAGACCCAGATTTTAAGGGTTCATATGATTAGGTCAGGTCTATCTGTATAATCCCCCTTTAATGGACTCAAGTCAACTAATTAATAACTTAATTACATCTCTAATATCCCTTTTGCCATGTACCATAACATAATCACTGGAGTAAAATCCCATCATATTCACTGCCCATAATCACATAAAGGAAATAATACAAGAGTGTAGGTCCCTAAGACCCCTGAAGTCTTCTTCGAATTCAGTCTACTACAGATAGACAAAGCCTTCTTAGATTGGACACAAAAAACATGAACTCAAAAAAAATAAAGTGGTCAATTTGGTCTTCACCAAAATTTAAAAATTTCTCCTCTTTGGGAGACTCCATTAAAAAACAAAACAAAACAAAACAAAAACAGGAGTACCTACCTGGCTCAACTAGAGGAGCATATGACTCTTCATCTCAGGATCATGAGTTCAAGCCCCACGGTGGCTATAGAGATTACTTAAATAAAAATTTTAAAATAAATTTTAAAAAACTTAAAAAAGAAAAAAGCCACAGGCTGGGAGAGAGTATCTGTAACATATACACATATATAATTATTATATCCAGAATATATAAAGAACCCTTACAACTCAAGCATAAGATACTAGTAATAAATAATCCAACAAACAAATGGACAAAGGATTTAAGATGACACTTCACAAAAGCAAATACACAAATGGCCAAAAAGGACATAAACAGATATCCAAGGTAGGATCACTAGGAGACATCACTAGTCACTGGGAAAATGCAAGTAGAACCATAATGAGACACCCATAATGATTAAAAAGTAAAACGCTGCCAATGCCAAATATTGGTGAGGATGTGGAGGAAATGAAACTCTTGCACATTGCTGATGAGAATGTAAAGTGTAAAGCTACAGAAAACAGTTTGGCAGGTTCTTATAAAATTAAACGTACACTTTAACCATAAAACCCAGCAGCAATTCTACTTCTAAGATTTATACAAAAGAAACAAAGACCTATACCTAAGCAAAGACTTGAACACATATGCACCTAGCAGCTTTATTCATAAGAGAATCAAACTAAAAAAGCCTAAATGCTTATCAACAAATGGAAGATAACTACAGTATATTCACATAATGGAATAGTTCTCAGAAAAAAGAAACAAAGGAATTGACTACTAATACATTTAACAACATGCATGAATGTCAAAAACATCATGCTCACTCTTAACCTAAGCAGCCTAAGGTGATCTCTGAAAATGGTTCGCTACTCACTTGACCCAGAAAACCCTACAAAATCATGCAAGAAGTTCTTCATGTTCACTTTAAGAACACATGTGAAATTGTCCAGGACATTAAGGATATGCATATCCGAAAAGCCAAGTATCTGAAGAAAAGTCACTTTGCAGAAGTAAAGTGTGTCATTCCATCACTACCCTGGTGGAGCTGATTGGCATGCCCAGGCCAAAGAGTGGGGCTGCATATGGGTTGGTGGCCCAGAAAAGAGAGCTTAATTTTTACTGCACGTGCTTAAAAATGCAGAGAATAATGCTGAACTTTAAGATTTAGATGTTGATTCTCTGGTAATGGAGCACATCCAGGTGAACAAAACCTCCAAGATACGGTGTAGAACTTACAGAGCTCATAGTTGGATTAGCCCATACACAACTCCTCCTGCCACACTGAGATGATTCTTACTAAAAAAGAGCATGCTGTTCCTAAACCAGAAGAGGAGGTTGCACAGAAGTAAAAGATATCCCAAAAGAAACTAAAGAAACAAAAATTTAAGGTCCAGGAGTAAGTTCTGCATAAAATAAATGCAAATACAATAAAAAAAAACAAAAAACATCATGCTCAGTGAAAGAATCAAGACAAAAGGATACATACTATATTTAATAATGTAGAAAAGACAAAAATGTAGGGCCTTCTGAGTGACACAACTGCTAAGTCCAACTCTTAGTTTCAGCTCAGGTCATGATCTCAGGGTCATGAGATCAAAGCCCTGTGTCAGGCTCTGCACACTGCATGGAGTCTGCTTGAGATTCTCTCTGCCTCCCTCTACCCCTCTACCTCTATCCCTCTACCTCTGCCTCTCCCCCAGCTCAAGTGATCTCTCTCTTTAAAAAAAAAAAAAAGACAAATGTAGTCTGTAGTGACAGACAGCAGATCCCTAATAGCCAGCAGTTCAAGAAGGGGATGGAGAGGAATAACTGGGAAGGACACAAGGGAACTTACTGGGGTTAAAGAAATGTTACGTATCTTCACTGTGGTGATGATCACTGTGATATATAAATTTGGCAAAACTCATTCAACTGTATATGGAAAACGGGTACATTTTATTTTAAGATTGACTATACCTCAATTAAGTTGATTTTCAAAAGATAATCTCATTAATATTTGATATCCTGAAAACACACCTGCAATACAATCTTGCCAAGCATTCATAACAAACCCAACACAGAATGCAAAAGATACAACAGACGCTAACAGCTAATTAATTGCTAATTAAAGGGCTATGTACTGGTATTATAAACCATAGTAATAAAGAAGCAAAACACATGATCTCACTGCAGAAAAAGCATTTAAAATCAGACACCCCTTCATCACAAAAATAAGCACAATGCTCACAGTGCACAACACTGTCCAGTATGCCACTTTTATGTTTGTCATCTCACAAATCCACGAATTTACCCCCTTTTGCACAGATTCACCATGCATTACTATGTTAGCACTTTCTGAAGTGACTGAAGTACAGATCAGCAAATATCTTCTTCCTTTTTCTGGATTTACCTTATTGTTAATTCATTAACACTGAACTAATAGCAAACAGCACTTTAACTTATGACTGGACAAAGCTTATCTAAGATGGATGCATATATAAGTACACATACATGTTTGCATATGCTCTATTCACTGCAAGGGCCTAGGGGCAGCTATAACCCGGTAGAACAATCATACCTAGCATCAAGACCTGGTTTCTAAATACACCCTCCAATAAAAGGAACCATTTCACTTGGTGAAATGACTGCTTTCAGGGCTGAGGCAGGAAAAGTACAGAAGAGACTGGAACATCTTATACCACAAAGTCAGAAAGAGAAGTGATCAAAGAATGACAGAACATGTCAAAAGGATACAGGAGCCAGCCTGAAGCCAGAGGCATCCACTAGCCAAATCTGGGACAAATTCAGCATCAAAGTAACATTATATTAATACATAATAACTCATTGAATAAAACAAATGCATAAATACATATGAATATAAGTTATTACATACACAGGGAGAAGAGGATTTTGCTTATAATGATATGTCAACTAATGAATGTGAAAGAAATGAAAAAATTAGAAAAATCATCATTTGGCAACCACTGTAGTAATAATCCAGCCAAGAAATACCAATGATGTTAAAACTAGTGGGGGAAAACTTCATAGAGAATGAGATATTTACAGGGTTTCAAAATGCTTCGTCCTCACAAAACACTCACTGGAAAATATAAGTAAATTTATGGTACAGAAAACCAGCAGACCCTATCTTAATGAAGTGATCACAATTAACATAAGAAATGAGACATACAGAAAAAGTGTACCTCCTGACAAAATAAAAGAATACAGCACCATTTATGTGGTATTCCTGACAAAATGCATATTCTGAATCTAAGGCCCAGACTGAGATATAATCTTCAAAACAATTAGCCTACGCTCTTCAAAAATATCAAGATGATAAAAATATCAAGATGATCAAGTCAAAGACAGGACAACAAAATTTAACGTGTAATTCTGAACTAGATCCTTCTGCTCTACAGCTCATTATTGAGACAACTGGTAAAACTTGAATGGGATCTAAGGATTAGCTGGTACTACTGTATCTCTGTTAAACTCCGGATTTTAATGGACGTATTGTGGTTACATGGGAGAATGTCCCCATTTGCAGGAAATGCACACTGAAGTATTCAAAGCTGATGGAGCATCAAGTGAGCAACATACTCTCAAATGGCTCAGGGAGGGAAAAGGCTTTTTGTACTATTACTGCAACTTCTCTGTAAGCTTATTTCAAAATAAAAGTCAAAATGCAAATACTAACAACAAAAAAGCATACACCAATGTCTCAGGATTATAAAAACCTAATTCTTCTTCAGGAAAATTTCTGGATAGAAAAGTATCTCATTGTGGTGCCTGGGTGGCTCAGAGGATTGGGCCTCTGCCTTCGGCTGGGGTCATGATCTCAGGGTCCTGGGATCGAGCCCCGCATCGGGCTCTCTGCTCAGAGAGGAGCCTGTTTCCCCCTCTCTCTCTGCCTGCCTCTTGGCCTGCTTGTGATCTCTCTCTCTATCAAATAAATAAATAAAATCTTTAAAAAAAAATAAAAAAAAGAAAAGTATCTCATTACACTCACTTACTTTTACTAGCTTTTCTAATAATATATCTCATTTTCATAGCACTTCCAAATTGAAATTTCTGTGATGATAGAAATGTTCCACACATATATGCTGGCCAACACACTAGCACACAGGGTTGAAGACTACCATATTGGACGTGCAGGACTAGAGAACCACAGAAGCCACAAAAGATCAAAGAACTTTTTCATTAAAAAAATAGTTTTAGGGGCGCCTGGGTGGCTCAGTGGGTTAAGCCTCTGCCTTGAGCTCAGGTCATGCATAATCTCAGGGTCCTGGGATCGAGCCCCATATCAGGCTCTCTGCACAGCAGGGGGCTTGCTCCCCCCCCCCCACCTCTGCCTCTTGGCTTCTTGTGATCTCTCTCTGTCAAATAAATGAAAAAATAAAATCTTTAAAAAAATAGTTTTAATACTAATTAAATTTTAAAACAAATTAAGTTACCTTACTTTTTCTATACTTGTTGATAGACTAATGACCTATATTTTTCAAAATTCCTGTTTCCTAATTTCTTAATCAAGTCTGAGTATTTATTAGAAGTAACTGCCTACGTGGGGCACCATAGTGTCTCAGTTGGTTAAAGCCTCTCTTGATCTGGGCTCAGGTCATGAACTCAGGGTTGAGATGGAGCTGCATGTTGGGCCCTGTAATGGGCTTGGAGACTGCTTAAGATTTTCTCTCTCCGGGGCACCTGGGGGGCTCGGTGAATTGAGCCTCTACCTTCAGCCCAGGTCATGATCTTGGGAGTCCTCAGATGGAGCCCTGCATCAGGCTCTCTGCTCAGTGGAGAGTCTGCTTCGCCCTCTCCTTCTGTGTGCGCTCTCTCTCTCTCTCTCAAGGAAAACTTTAAAACAAAACAACAAAAAAATTCTCTCTCCCTCTTCCTCTGCCCCCCCCCCCCCCCCCGCAAAGAAGTAATAGCCTACCTATCTTTTAAGAGCAGTTTTTTTTGTTGTTGTTTTTCTTTAAACTGACTTTCCTTTTAGTATACCATTCCAATTGATTCATACTCTTATTTTATCTACTTCTTCAAGTATGCCTTCCTACAATCTAGGGACATGTACATGTCTACCCAGTATTCCCAATTCTGGCTCTCACAGTTACATCACAAAGTCACATTCTCACAAATTTCTTGTAATTTATACCTTACTTTTACTCCCTCTCATATTCCTCTTTCCCCAGCTATAGCTGCTACACTGTACACTAACTGGTATTATAAGTTTCTTTTCTGCCATACTCAAGGTAAGTAAGGTACCTCTTGATCAGATCAGCTTATTTCAATACAATTATTTCTTTTCCACATGAAATATACTTACCATTTAGCCAATTATTCCAGTACTTTAAACCAAGGTCTAAAAGCCAAAATCTAGTTTAACGACATCATCTACATAGACTACAGGAAAAGAACAACAGTATGCTTCATGCTCATCAAATTCTACAACTCCTGATTTGAAAAGAAATGCAAAGTAAAATTCTTACCCTTGTGATTCACCTTGGTAACCAAATGCCTTGAGCGAATGCAGTAGCGTTATCTACATATGAGGTTCTGTTATTGTTCATGACTGACTTAATTCAGAACCAGAAAAAAAACTGTCTTGTATTCAACAGGTCCATAAAGTTAATATGGCATTAACTTGTGCATTAATATGGCATATTAGTATGCCAAATATCTTTTGAAACATTTAACAAATCCTAGAAAATCAAGAATTCTACCAAAGACAGAATTTTAAGAGTTGATTTAAAAGAATCCCTCCACTCCTCTTGCTTCTACCTTCTTAAAAAGATTTATTTATTTATTTAACATGTGCATATGTGAAGGGGGGAGGGTGGGCAGAGGGAGAGAATCCCAAGCAGACTCCACCTGAGCATGAAGCTCTTTGCAATGTTTGATCCCACGACTAGGAGACCATGACTCAAATGGAAATCAAGAGTGGGATGCCCAAACAAATGAGCCACCCATGTGCCCCTTCCCTCTGGCTTCTATTAATAACTATTTAAAACAAAAATAAAATTAAAAAGCAATTCAAAATCCCTAACATCAAAATTATTTAAGATGCTTTATAGAACGACCTCCACCTTAAAATCAAACCGGAGATTTCCAAGTCAACATGGCATCAACGCATTATGCTGGCCTAGTAAAATGCCTAAGAATATACAAAAGCCAGGACTGGGGTGGGGGAATTTGACAGGGCTTAAGCTCCACATGCTGTCTTCTAAACCAGAGCAACATGTATAGCATAGCAGAGGCAGGAAAGAGAAGAACTCACCCTCTTTTCTCTACCTCCGTTAGGAAAATAAAAAATTTAGGGACCAGAAAGCCAAGCAACAATGCAAAAAATTTTTTTTCTTTTTTTAACAATTCAAAAATTTTGTAAGAAAACTTTTTTTTTTTGCCTTTTTAAATACTGATAAATGTAGCATCTGCTTGCTGCAAAAATCTCAAGCAATGGGGCACCTTGCTGGCTCACCTGGTAGAACATGCGACTCTCAACTTCAGGGTCACTGAATTCAAGCCTCACACTGGGTATAGAGCTTACTTAAAAACTAAAACAGGGGTGCCTGGCTGGCTCAGTCGGTTATGCATCTGCCTTTAGCTCAGGTCATGATTCCAGGGACCTGCAACAGAGCCACACATCAGGCTCCCTGCTCAGTGGGAAGCCTGATTCTCCCTTTCCCTCTGCCTACCACACCCCCTGCTTCTATGCTCTTTCAAATAAATAAAATCTTAAAGAAATAATAAAATAAGAATAAAAGGAAAAATTAAAAGATGAGCTTAAAAGACATCTTAAGCAATACCAAAGTGTATAAAGTGAAGGTCTCCCATGTTTTCTTTTGTCTTTTGTGGTTCAGTACTGGTCAGTTCAGTTACTGACAATAGGTTTTATTTGGTGCTGTCTTTTTGCGCCCTTTGCCCATTTTTCTAATAGTGTTTTGGTCTGTTTCTTATCCACAGGTACCCTTAATAATGTCATACTAAGATGACATTAATCTTTTCCTTACATATGGTTCCAAATATGTTTCCCCGACATGCAGTTTTTTTTTTTTTAAGAGATTTTATTTACTTGAGAGAGAGAGAGCATGTGCATGAGCACAGAAGTGAGAGGGAGAAACAGATTCCCTGCTGAGTAGGGAGCCTGATGTGGGGCTAAATCCCAGGCCCCTGGGATCATGACCTGAGCCGAAGGCAGACGTTTAACTGACTGAGCCACCCAGGTGCCCTGCAGTTTATCTTTTAGTTTAGTTTCTATTATCTTTTTATGCAATCAAATTTTATGCTATCTTTTCCTTCTTGATTCTGGCCTTGGTGTAATGCTTTATGCTAAATGGAGATGAGCAAACCATCTGTTTTAGTAAGGGCTGCAAGCTAAGAATGATTTTACACTTTTTAATGGTTGATAAAAAATCAAAAGAGTATTTCATGACAGGAAAATTATGTGAAATTCAAACTCCAGTGTCCATAAATTACATCAAATACAGCTGCACTCGCTCATTTACATGTTGCCTATGGATGGCATCAACACTACACTGGCAGAATTGACTGGTTACTTGTATATATGGTGCTCACAGAGCTTTGTCCTGCTGCTCAGCACACCACAAATCACAGTGAGGAAGCTTTAACTCAACAGCGTTTTGATAGGCACATACACATACTGGCATACTGCATTGTGATAGTTTACTTCTTTGTATTACTAGTGCATGGCTATCATGACAAAACAAAAAAGAAGAGAAAGTGTACAATGTCCTGATTTAAAGCACAGTGGGCAGTGTGGATTACTTTGTTAAGAAGTCACATGAGAGGGGCGCCTGGGTGGCTCAGTGGGTTAAGCCTCTGCCTTCGGCTCAGGTCATGATCTCAGGGTCCTGGATCGAGTCCCGCATTTGGGCTCTGCTCAGCGGGGAGCCTGCTTCCTCCTCTCTCTCTCTCTCTGCCTGCCTCTCTGCCTATCTGTAATCTCTCTGTCAAATAAATAATAAATAAATAAATAAATATTTTTTAAAAAAAAGAAGTCACATGTTTTATTAGGCAATGACACTGTAGCTACACTAGGAGAATTCAATATATATCAATATTAGCACACTAAGTAGTCAACCAATATTCCCAATTCACAGGAAAGCCATGATCTGAAAAATCCAAGAGACTGGTCTATTAGCCAAGCAAGGAAAGTAATTTGCCAATGATGAGGTGGTTAAACCACATTCAGCTCCAGGTGATGAAGAAATATATTCAGAGAGAATAAACTTATGACTACTAGTTTTTCAGCAAGACCAGTTGCTCCAAAATTGAGGACAAAGGAAGTAAGATTATTATCTATTATAAAAAACAAATTAGTTCATGTAGATTCCCTGTTTCTAGATGAGTTGACAGATGTTACCAATACTGCTCAGTTATTTACTCAGAGTCAATACAAAATTTAAACTGAATGAATAGCGGTGCCTGGCTGGCCCAGATGGTGCAGCATGCAATTCTTGATCTCATGGTTGTGAGTTCAAGCCCCACAATGAGTGAGAGATAACTTAAAAATTTAAAAATAAGAAAAAAAAATATTTAAAAACAATAAAGTGAATGAAAAATTAGCTTCCACGAATAGTTTGTCAAACAACTATAAGTCAGAAGTTGAGAAAATACTAATTCAGTACAACTTGAAGGGGAATCTGCTAAAATGTGTTCTGATGATAGTAAAAATATATAGATATAATATATAGATAGTAAATATAGATAGTAAAAAATATATGTAGTAGATAAAAGCTTAATTGGATAATTTACAAAATTTGTTAAGATAAGTTAATTCATTGTATTTTTCATCAGCAGGTACTATGGAAAATATTCAAATTTATCATGTGTTATTAAACAAACAGTGTGGATGGTGAACTTCACTCGCTGTGATGGACTTAACTATTGCCAGAAATAAAAGCTGAATAACCTGATTTGCCTGACCACAGAGCAGTTTGGTGACTTTGGTGTAGTAAAATTTTGTGATTTTTCATCTTTTAAGCTTGTGACTGAGAATGAGATTTTTCAGAACAATAAGACCTCTTGCAGATACTATTATCAAATAATGAACAGCTCTGAAACTTAGCTTTTCCTGCAAATTTATAAGATTTAATAAATTCAATCTAAAATTACCAGGGCAGGGATGCCTGGGTGGCTCAGTTGGTTAAGCAGCTGCCTTAGGCTCAGGTCATGATCCTAGCATCCTGGGATCGAGTCCCACATCGGGCTCCTTGCTCGGCAGGGAGCCTGCTTCTCCCTCTATCTCTCTCTGCCTGTGCTCGCTCTCTCTCTCTCTCTCTAAAACAAATAAATAAATAAATAAATAATCTTAAAAAAAATAAAATTACCAGGGCAGGGGGCACCTAGCTGGTTCAGTTGGTACAGCATGCGACTCCCAATCTGGGGAATGTGGGTTCAAAGCCCCACACTGGGTGTAGAGGTTACTTAAAAACAAAATCTAACAAATTTTCTTAAGTAAATAAAAATTACCAGGGGAGAATAGCACTTATATGTGAAACTTCAATTAAGTCATTTAGACAAAAACTAATATTTAAATCATAAGCATTCTCAAAAATTGCTTTATATACTTCCCATGCTGTCAAATTTAAAATAAGAAGTGAGATCTCCACTGCTGAACAAATATGCAGGTGGATATATTTTCTTAGCTCAATACTACAGTTTTTTAGGATTTCAATGTTAAGTGCAAAGAAAATTTCCATATTTCAAAGTCTATTTAACAGTGAAATTATGGAGTTTCCATGTAACCCCCAAATAGAAGTAACTAATCTGCTATGTAATGACATGCTAAAAGGCAAATATTAAAAGAAAAACCTAATATAATTCTATAAGCACTTTCCAAGTTATTTATGCTCAATAAAATCATATGCTTGGGGGCTGATACCAATATTTGGCTGGGGTGCCTGGGTGGCTCAGTCAGTTAAGTACCCAACTCTTTGTTAGGCTTGGGTCATATCTCAGGGTTGTGGGATCGAGCCCTGTGTAGGGCTCCCTGCTGGAGAGGGGAGTCTATACCTGATATTCTCTCTCTCCCTCTGCCCTCCCAAGTTGTCATTTTTCTCTCTCTCTAAAATAAATAAAACTGGGTTGCCTGGGTGGCTCAGTGGGTTAAACCCTCTGCCTTCAGCTCAGGTCATGATCTCAGGGTCCTGGGATGGAGCCCTAAATGGGGCTCTCTGCTTAGCAGGGAGCCTGCTTTCCCCCCTCCCTCTCTCTCTGCCTGTTTCTCTGCCTACTTGTGGTCTCTCTCTGTCAAATAAACAAAATCTTTAAATAAAATTAATTAATTAATTAATTAATTAGAACTTTAAAAAGTATTTGGTCATACATCTGTGTAAAGATATTTCAAAGATGAAACATAAAAAATCATATATTTCATTTACAATTAATTTTAATAGGAAACACTAACTCTGAACCCCAATTAAGCAAAATATATCACCCTAAAAAAGAATTCCACTTTTCTCATTAATATACCTATTATTACAAAAAGTTGTACTCAGTAATTATTATATTTTAATTTCATCAGTAAGAATTTGTGGGGGTGCCTGGGTGGCTCAAATGGTTAGTGATGATCCCAGAGTCCTGGGATAGAGGCCAGCATAAGGCTCCCTGCTCAGCAGGGAGTCTGCTTCTCCCTCTTACTCTGCTCCTCCCCGCCCCACACATGCACGAAATAAATAGATAAAATCTTTATAAAAAAAAACAGAGGGGATGCCTGGGTGGCTGTCGGTTAGGCAACTGCCTTCAGCTCAGGTCATGATCCCAGGATCCTGGAACGGAGTCCCATATTGGGCTCCTTGCTCAGTGCTCTGGCTGCTGCTCCCCCTGCATGTGTGCTTGTTCTCTCTCTGACAAATAAAGAAAATCTTTTTTTTTTTTTAAGATTTTATTTATTTATTTGACAGAGAGAGACCACAAGTACGCAGAGAGGCAGGCAGAGAGAGAAGCAGGCTCCCCGCTGAGCAGAGAGCCCTGATGCGGGACTTGATCCCAGGACCCTGAGATCATGACCTGAGCCGAAGGCAGTGGCTTAACCCACTGAGCCACTCAGGTGTCTCAAGAAAATCTTTAAAAAAGAAAAGAAAAGAAATTTGTGGAATGTGTCTTTTAATGTACTTATATAATAGCCTTTATCTTGTTTTTTGGCTTGCAAAGCCTAAAGTATTAACTCTTTGGCTTTTTACAGAAAGTCTGATGACCCCTACTTTGGAGAAAGGTTTTCTTTAACCTAATCATGTAAAACCATCTCCTCTATCTCCTTTAGGGATTAGTAAAAACTTTTACCTAAGACAAACAAGGCTTGGAGCTGGTTGCTTACATGAAAAACTGCAGATCAAGTAATCAAAAAAATATATATGTTACTTAAATATTTGATTTTTACTTAAATACATGTACATTCATCTGCCAATATTTTGGTAGGGAACCAAGGTCACTGTGAGTACGGATCTGCTAATTTATGTTTCACATATTCTTTCCTGCATGTATCATATCCGCGATTTTAAATTTCAATTTAAGATGGAACAAGAATTCAGAAACAACTTGGGCACCTGGGTGGCTCATCTGGTTGAGCAACTACCTCCGGCTCAGGTCATGGTCCCAGAGTCCAGGGATTGAGTCCCGAGTCAGGCTCCCAGTTCCACGGGGAGTCTGCTTCTCCCTCTGACCTTCTTCCCTCTCATACTCTCACTCTCTCTTAAATAAATAAGATCTTAAAAAAAAGAATTCAGACAGCTTTGAGCATAGAATCTTTAACAAGATTTTTATGATTTTTTTCCTCCTAACCTTCAAAAGTGTTTGTGGCCACAACTAACAAGACAGTAATGGGGGTGGGGGAAGGCACACCTAGCTGGATCAGCTGGAAGACCATGCAACTCTTGATATCTTGCGGTAGTGAGTTCAAGCCCCATGTTGGGTGTAGAGATTACTAAAAATAAATAAATAAACTTTTTTTAAAAAGGTAGTAATTTGGGGGAAGGGGACTTGTATTTATTTAACTCTTTCAGGATCTTCAACCTAACTTTCTTAAAAACAACTACTTTCAAGGGGCACCTGGGTGGTTCAGTGGGTTAAGCACCTGCCTTCAGCTGGGGTCATGATCCCAGTGTCCTGGGATTGAGCCCCACATCAGGCTCCCTGCTTGTTGAGGGGCCTACTTCTCCCTCTCCCACTCCCCCTGCTTGTGTTTGCTCTCTGTCAAATAAATAAATAAAATCTTTAAAAAAACCTTTTATACTCATATTTTATTATACTCATATTATATTTAATTAGGCTGCAAAATTATAGTAAATGTAACTGGCATACACAGGTTTGGAACATACTGACCCCTGAAAGTATAAAATTCAACTTGTGATTGTAAAAGGCAAGGTATACTAGCAAGTAGTTTACTGACCCTGAGTGCTGAGCTTATTTTAAGAATCATTCAGTATAGGGGCACCTGGGTGGCTCAGTGGGTTAAGCCTCTGCCTTCAGCTCGGGTCGTGATCTCGGAGTCCTGGGATCGAGCCCCACATCGGGCTCTCTGCTCAGCGGGGAGCCTGCTTCCCTTCCTCTCTCTCTGCCTGCCCCTCTACCTGTGATCTTTCTCTCTGCCAAATAAATAAATAAAAATCTTAAAAAAAAAAAAAAAAGAATCATTCAGTATATTCTAGAGAAAGAATGTAGTTAATTCAGTAATTTGGTTAAGTATACTCTATAATCTGGCAATTATTTGGGCACAGTCTAAATTAGTGATCCTTACATATTTTTGTCCCAAACAGCCCACTGTTGCAAGACCATTTACTGAATACTCCATTCTTCCTGATTTTTTAATGCTACTTTTATCACATTCTAAATTCCCACACATATCCTAGCCTGCTCTAAATACTTAGTTTGTCTATTCTAACACAAAGACCAAACTGTCTCAGATACCTTTTTCTTTTTAAGATTTTATTTTTTAAGGATGCCTGGGTGGTTCAGTCAGTTAAGCATCTGCCTTTGACTCAGGTCATAATCCTAGGATCCTAGGATGGAGTCCCACATTGGGCTCCTTAAGGCTCAGCAGGGAGCCTGCTTCTCCCTCTGCCTGCTGTTCCCCATGCTTGTCCTTTTTCTATCTTTCTGACAAATTAGTAAAATTAAAAAAAAAAAAAACTTTAAATAATCTCTACCAATGTGGGACTCAAACTTAGAACCCCAAGATCAAGAGTCACATGCTCTACCAATGGAGCCAGCCACGCACTTCCTTTGATACCTTTAAGTCAGTGATATATTTTACTATCCACAGAGTCAACTGTCACATACCTTTCCCACTTCTACAGCTCTCCAATTGTTCTTTTTCAAGAATCTTCAAAATTTTCTCAACTACTGAATTTACTCCAAATAACTGTGCTATAGTCTGTCAAGCTTTCAAAAAGGTGTACCCCACTGGGATTACAAGACAACATACATTAAATCCGTAGAATAATTTGGGGACCACCCCTACTGAACCTCTATACAGTATCTTTATAATACTTGAGTCTTTCACATTCAGAAACACAGCATAAATATCAAATTTATCTTTAAAAAAAATCTTTCAGGGAGCGCTTGGGTGGCTCAGTGGGTTAAAGACTCTGCCTTCAGCTCAGGTCATGATCCCAGGGTCCTGGGATCAAGCCCTGGCATCGGGCTCTCTGCTCAGCAGGGAGCCTGCTTCTCCCTCTCTGCCTACTTGTGATCTCTGTCAAATAAATAAATAAAAATCTTTTAAAAAAAGTCCTCCAGTAAGGTTCTATAGTTTTCTTCATATTCATCTTGCATACTTCCTTTTTAAATAAGATTTACCCCCTTATTTTAGAAATCGAGAAAACGTGAGTAGGGGGAGGGGCAAAGAGAGAGGGAGACAGACTCCCCCATGAGCAGGGAGGCCGACACAGGCCTTGATTCCACTTCCCTGATACCATGACCTGAGCCGAAACCTAGAGTCCAAACCAAAAGTCCTACTCACCCAACTGAGCCACTCAAGCACCCCTAGTATGTGTATAAGTTAATTTGTGCTGTCTATTTCCACATCATTTTTTAAAATTTAAAATTCTGCTAGTATAGCACTTAACACAATGTATAAAGAATTAAGTTTTGTAACAGGTCATCTTCACTTCTTCATCCTTCTCCGCCTACACCCCTCCACAACAGGAAACTCTCCAGGGAAGAGGATGTGTCTCATTCACCTTTGAAATCCCAGCACCTATTGAGCATGTAGCAATCCAACAATCAATGCTTGTCAAATCAACAAATATCTCGGTAAGTTATGTAAACCCAGTACTAAATCTTTACAAAGGATCTGAAAACAGATGGTTTATTCATTTGCAATAAGGAGGAGATTCCTAAATCCTCCACCATTCTTGTTAATCTAAAAAATACATATGTCAAAAATACCTTCCTTCTTTTAAGTCCTTTATAAATTCAGTATAAGCCTTTCCTAAATTCATTATTCACCCTTACTCCTTATGTGTAAATGTAATAGTCAGCTCCCTATGAATTAGGCATGTGACATAGTTCAGCTCATTTACTCCCCATGACAACCCTATGAAGTGGATGTTATTATCCCCCATTTTGCAGATAAGGAAACTAAGGCACAGAGAGGTTAAGTAACTTGTCCCATGTTACATAGCTAATAAATAGTAGAGATGGGATTCAAACCAAGACAGTCAGCTTCAGAATCCATAAAATATTTTTTGAATTAAATTTTTTAATGTTTTTTAATTTTTTTAATGTTTTTTAATGTTACATATCTAATAAATAGTAGAGATGGGATTCGAACCAAGACAGTCAGCTTCAGAATCCATAAAATATTTTTTGAATTAATTTTTTTTAGAGTACATATGCACATGTGCATGAGGGTTGGGGGAGGGGCAGTGGGAGAGGAAGAGAGACTCTCAAGCAGACTCCTTGCTCAACATGGAGCCTGACACAGGGCTCCATCTCACAACCCTTAGATCATGACCTGAGCCAAAATGAAAGTTGGATGCTTAACTGACTAAGCCATCCAGGTGCCCTTTAAAATTACTTTTAAACAGTCATTACTTCATATTTTCATTTCATCAGCAGGTAGACTTTAGTGGGCCAGATGAAAACCTTCATTATGTTAAATAAAGTTCAGCTCTACAACTGCTAATAATATTTTGAATACATAAAAGTTGAAAATAAAAAATAAAATCAAGTTAGGAATGTTTTAAAGTAGTCTTAAAAAAATGCCTAAACATTAATTATTCTGTAATTTATAATCCTTCTGGTTAAATCAGACATAAAAATCTTTAGGTAAATCACTGCAGTTTTGTTTAGCAACCTGTTAATATTTAACTGAGTCACTTAAAGCTATTCAACAAATTCCCACTCCCTTTGAGATGATCTGGAATCATTTGGCACCAACCTTCTCAAAATGTATTATTAAAGAATCTCATGCTTTTCAAAGAAAAGATCAGACCTCTGCAAGCAGCTGCCAAGAATGAGTTTACTGCCTGGTTTCCATGACTGCATCAATCTGAAATCAGCATAAGAGAGAAGACGTATCCTGGAAACCAACCCTTTGCTTCCCTCAATTAAGAAAGGGAGTAGGAAAAAGAGAGAAAAGGCTTCAGAATAATTTTATTTGTGTTCAATGTGCCCACTGCATATGATAGTCACGGGCAAAAGTCCTGTCCCAATCAAATTTAGAAGAAAGTTATGTGATGCCCAGTGGAAAACCCCAAATAATTTTACAGACTATCTTATGATACACATATACAATATGTACAAATCTGATTTCAATCTTTAAAAATCACAGTAGAAGCTGAACCAGTAAGAGCTTTGTAAATAGTATCTACTCACAACAATATTTAGTACCCCCTCAATATTCTTACTATACAACTGCATGCGACCATTTAAATTCTCTGCACACATCCCGTACCAAATTCAGGAGCAGACTGAATATACTTATGCAAATACCTGAACTTCATAACATAAATCCATTCATTTCAACTATACTTCTAAGGCAAGAACTTCCTATGAAGTGCAAATGAACTGAAATATTATTAAGCAGAGCCTGCCAGGTTTTCTTAAGCCAAGGCCCTCCTTCCTTGAAGCTATAAATATACTTCCTGTCATCAACAGCAATGGCTGGAGCAACCCCTCTGTTCAAAAGAACTAAAAATACATTATTGTACATATCCTCTCCTTTGCTACCCACCCACCATTCCAAAAGGAACTGACAGAGGGAAATGCAATGCTGTGTAAAGTTCCGCTGAGAGGAGTGCAGAGACTGTAACTTTCCTCTTAAAAAAGGGGGGGATCACCTTCAATTGAATGATGTCTAGAGAGAGATTAATCAGCTATTACAGGGTTGGAGTCAATTTTAAAATCTTTGAAGGAGCTATTCCTGTTCACAGGTTATATTATGTATTTCATTTACTGTTACATGCGGACTAGTCTCATTTGATTAAAACATGTTAGGGCATGGGGCTGGCTCAGCCAGTGGAGCATGCAAGTCTTGATCTCAAGGTTGTGGGTTTGAGTCCCAAATTGGGTTTAGAGATTACTTAAAAATAAAAATAAATTTTGAAAACCATGTTAACTGGAGCACCTGGTGGCTCAGTCCTTAAGCGTCTGCCTTTGGTTCAGGTCATGATTCCTGGGGTCCTGGTATTGAGCCCCACATCGGGCTTCTGGCTCGAGGGGAAGCCTGCTTCTCCCTCTCCTACTCCCCCTTGTGTGCCCTCTCTCGCTGTGTCTCTCTCTGTCAAATGAATAAAAAAAATCTTAAAAAATAAAAATAATAAAATAAAAACCATATTAACAGAAATTCATCCATGACAATGGTGCAAAATGAGAACTGTCTGTATACAAAAATGCCTCATCAAACTGGATGGGGGTACTCAGCTAGCACTTTCAGTGAGTTTGGGGCCAATGAGATGGCCCTCATTGTCAGGGGACCGTCACCTCAAAGATGGAGCAAAAAGGACAGAAAGTCACATTCTCAATGTCAGAGAAAGGAGGAACAAATTCAAAATGGGGAATGACTAGGAAAAAGTACTGTGGTATTAGAATGGAATCAGTGAAGGCATCACAGTGAAATCATGGATTTCAACATTCTTAGCAGTTATGGATGCTTGTGTATGTTTATATGCATATGTACATATATGTATAAAAATATTACCCCAAAAAATTACAATCTTCAACCACAAACACAACATTTGTGTTCCACTTCCAGCTAACAGGGAACAACTTCCCACCACTATAAGTAATAAAGTCTCTTATCCATGCTTTCCTCTTGCTCCTTCTGCCTCCCAACAGACCCCGGCACTTTGCCCACGTGACCGACTCTGCAAAGCATGGTGTGCCTCCTGCTTCTGGGGAACTATAAGTAAACTTCCTTCAATGGCACTGACCTCTTCATGGCTCCACTCAGTCATACTTATAAATTAAATGCTGGGTACATTTAAAAACAATAGCCTGCCTCTGGCTTCAAATACAGCCTAAGAGCAATGACACCTCAGTAGCAAGGAACACATCCAGTATCTAGATCTTTTTTTCTAAATACATCCTCGGGGCACCTGGGTGGCTCAGTTTGCCTTCAGTTCAGGTCATGATCTCGGGGTCCTGGGATCCCTCTTCAGCAGGGAGTCTGCTTTTCTCTCCACCACTCGTGCTCTCTCTCTCTCTTAAATAAATAAAATCTTAAAAAAAAAAAATACAACCTCTAACCAAAGAAATCAGAGCTCCTTCACAAAGTGGTTGATTCTAGGACTGGGCATGGAAAACCTTGTGCTATAAAAAGTAAGAATCTTAAGTAAGTGATCTGGGACGTGTGGATGGCTCAGTTGGTTAAGCATCTGCCTTCAGCTCAGGTTATGATCCCAGGGTCCTAGGACAGAGTCCTGCATCCCTGGCTCCCTGCTCTGCAGGGAATCTACTTCTTCTCTTCTCAGTTCCTGCTCTCTGTCGCTATCTCTGCCAATCTCTCTCAAATAAATAAAATCTTTAAAAAGAAAGCAAGAAAGAAAGGAAGAAATGAAGAAGGAAGGAAAGAAGGAAAGAAAGAAAGAAAGAAAGAAAGAAAAGGAAGTGATCAAAGAATGATGGGGACGTGAGAAAAAGGCATAGGAACCAACCTGAAAGAGTTCCCACTGGCCAAATTAGAGATAATTTGAGCATCAAAAAGTGAAAAATTAGTAAAACAGGAATCCAGGAGTCCATACTGATATGTTTAAATGATTTTTTAAAAATAGAGAGAGAAACTTTACAGTGAAATGCCAAACTACGGGTGCTGGAAGGAATGATGAAATTTTAAAAATTCACCATCTGGCAACCACTTAGTAATAACTGATTCAGGCACAAATCATCAATGGATGCAAAAACTGGTAGGCGAAAATTTGATGAGAAATGGGCTATTTATATAGCCTCAAAATATCATGCTACAAAACATTATTTAATTATTAATTAGTAAGTACAAAATACTTTGGAACTAACTTATAGTATAAAAACCTATCATCTTAGGGCACCTGGGTGGCTCAGTTGGTTAAGCAGCTGCCTTCAGCTCAGGTCATGATCCCGGAGTTCTGGGATGGAGTCCCACATCGGGCTCCCAGCTCCACAGGGAGTCTGCGTCTCCCTCTGACCTTCTAGCCTCTCATGCTCTCTCTCACTGTCTCTCTCTCAAATAAATAAATAAATAAATCTAAAAAAAAAAAAAACCAAAAACCTATCATCTTTTTTTTTTTTTTAAAGATTTTATTTATTTATTTGACAGAGAGAGATCAGAAGTAGGCAGAGAGGCAGGCAGAGAGAGAGGAAGGGAAGCAGGCTCCTTGCTAAGCAGAGAGCCCTATGTGGGGCTCGATCCCAGGACCCTGGGATCATGACCTGAGCCGAAGGCAGAGGCCTTAACCCACTGAGCCACCCAGGCGCCCCAAAAACCTATCATCTTAACCAAGTGATAAAATTTCACATCACCAGTAATGGGACAAGGTGGCATGTGCCTCCTGATACAATGTAGTGAAGAACACATCTTGTCTGTGGTGTTCCTGCCAAAAATGCATAACCTAAACCTATTTATGAGGAAACATCAGACTAACTGAAATTGAGGAACATTTTACAAAATAACTGGCCTATTCTTCAAAAATGTCAAGGTAACTAAAACGAGTAAAGACTGAATAACTATTCAAAATTGAAGGAGACTGAAGAGGCAAAACAACTAAAGGCATGGCTGTGAATGGTCTCTGAATCTGAGTTTCAAGGAGAAAGGAAGAGGTTTTTCTGCTTTTGTTTCTGGGAGGAGGAGTTGATTTTTTATTGCTCTTTTGGGGGTTTTTGTTTTTGCTGTAAAGAACATAATTCGGGGGGCGCCTGGGTGGCTCAGTGGTTTGAAGCCTCTTCCTTTGGCTTGGGTCGTGATCCTAGGGTCCTGGGATTGAGCCCCGCATCAGGCTCTCTGCTCAGCAGTGAGCCTACTCCCCCCAACCTCTCTGCCTGCCTCTCTGCCTACTTGTGATCTCTGTCAAATAAATAAAATAAAATCTTTAAAAACAAACAAACAAACATAATTTGGACATCAGTGAAATGTGAGTGGTGTGAATTAGATAGCAGGATTATACCAGTATCTATTTCCTGATTTTAACGGGTGTCCTGTTGTTATACAGGAGAATATCCTTGTTTTTAGGAAATACAAACTTATTTAGTGGTAACAGAGCTTTATGTCTGCAACTTATTTCTCAAATGATTCAAAAAACTGTATAAACAGGGGCATCTGGGTGGCTCAGTTGGTTGGATGGCTGACTTTTGATTTTGGCTCAGATCATGAGCTCAGGGTTCTGCAACCAAGCCCTGAGATGGTCTCTGCATTCAGTGGGGAGCCTGCTCAAAGATTTTCTCTCTCCCTCTACCCCTCCCCACCTTCACTCGCTTGCACACACATGCACACACTCTACTAAGTAAATCTATAAAAAAGAAAAAAGAAAAACTGTGTAAGAAGAGGATAGTATAAGAAGGATAAAGTGACAAAGATAAGGCAACTGTGGTAAAACTTAACATTAACAATGTGGAATCTGGGGGAAGGATATACTAGGACAAGCAGCAAATAAATATTAACAATTTCCAAAGGACTGAAATCATATAAGTCCTATCTTTAACCACAGTGCAATTAATCTATAAAACCATTACAAAAAGGTAACTAGAAAAACTTCATTTGAAAGCTAAAAGGCATACTTATAAATAACCCACGACCACGGAAAGAAACCACATGAAGTTAGAAAATTAGTTCTAGTTAGAAGTTAGAAAATTGTCTGAACTGTATTAAAAAAAAATCCTACCAAATCCATACCAAAATATTAGTAATCTGATGCCATCAACATATAAGATAAAAAAGGTAATACAGTTCATACTGGAACCAAGTTGTGCTTAATGTTAAGAATTAATTAGTGAGGGACGCCTGGGTGGCTCAGTTGGTTAAGCGGCTTGCCTTCGGCTCAGGTCATGATCCCAGTGTCCTGGAATCGAGTCCCACATCAGGCTCCTTGCTCGGCAGGGAGCCTGCTTCTTCCTCTGCCTGCCACTCTGTCTGCCTGTGCTCGCTCTCCCTCTCTCTCTGACAAATTAAAAAAAAAAAAAAGAATTAATTAGTGAAAGACAGCTGCCAGAAGATAGGGAAGGGAGAATGGGAAGTTAATGTTAAAAAAGTACAGAGTTTCAGGGACACCTGGTGGCTCAGTTGGTTGGGTATCTGCCTTCTGCTCAGGTCATGATCCCAGGGTCTTGGGATTAAGTCCCTCATCAGGCTCCTTGCTCAGGAGGAAGCCTGCTTCCCCCTCCACCTGCGCTCCCCATACTCATATACTCTATCTGACAAATAAATACATAAAATAAAAATAAAATAAAAGGTACAGAGCTTCAGTTGCAGAAGATGAAAAAGTTCTTGAGATGGATGGTGGTTACAGTAGCACAATCACAGTGAATGTACACTGAAATGTGCACTTAAAAACAGTTAAAATGGTGGGCACCTGGGTGGCTCAGGCAGTTAAGCATCTGCCTTTGGCACAGGTCATGGTCCCAGGGGAAGCCTGCTTCTTCCTTCTCCTCTGCCTGCCACTCCCCCTGCTTGTGCTTGCTCTGTCAAATAAATTTTAAAAATCTAAAAAAAATCGTTAAAATGGCAGCACCTGACTGGCTCAGTTGGTAGAGCATCCAACTCTTCCTATCTGGGTCATGAGTTCAAGGCCCCAATGAGTAAATAAATTTCTTTAAAAAAACCCAAAAGTTAGATGGTAAATTTTGTTATGTATATTTTATAATACAAATTAGATAAACAGGGGTACCTGAGTGCCTCAGAAGGTTAAGCACCTGCCTTTGGCTCAGGTTGTGATCCCAGGGTTCTGGATTGAGCCCCACATCAGTCTCCCTGCTCGGCGGGGAGCCTGCTTCTCCCTCTCTTTCTATTGCTCCCCCTGCTTATGCTCTCTTGCTCTGGTCAAATAAATAAATGAAATCTTTAAAACAAAAACAAAGCAAAAATTAGATAAACAAAGAGCTTAAAAGAAAAAGATAAAAATGTTTACTCCTAAAAAACTGATTAAGGTAACTCATATTGACAACTGAAAGAAAAATCATATGAATATCAATAAATGCAGAAAAAGCATGGGATACAAACCAACATCCACTCATAAAAAACTCTTTGCAGGGACGCCTGGGTGGCTCAGTTGGTTAAGCGGCTGCCTTCGGCTCAGGTCATGATCCCAGCGTCCTGGGATCGAGTCCCACATCGGGCTCCTTGCTCGGCGGGGAGCCTGCTTCTCCCTCTGCCTCTGCCTGCCTCTCTGTCTGCCTGTGCTCTCTCTCTCTCTCTAACAAATAAATAAGTAAAATCTTTAAAAAAAAAAAAAAAAACTCTTTGCAGAAAAGGAATGGAAGGGAACATCCTTAATTTGATATATGGTATCTACAGCCAAACCACCCTAAGAATCACAGGGTTGGATTCAATAGACTACCAGATTAGATAACACCGCATGGAATATAAAACCTTGCACTCTTCTTTTAAAACCCTATCACAATTATTTGAGATGTAAAAGACAAAAAAATGGAAGTTATCTTCTTTGTGCTAATATTGTTTTGATGTCAAGAACAATGCCCTCAAGAGAAAAACAGGTATTCTAAGCTACTATTAGAAAAAATGGCTTAAGATCAACAACTTTAAAATCAAAGTCATCA